>WSFP011470089.1:0-17845 GCA_009831015.1 Picea engelmannii | reverse complement strand
TGTCGAAGACCTCTAGGTAGTGAAGTCACACACTCATATTACACTCCTACCCGAGTTTTGAATATTTTGAAGTTGTTGCTTGAGCTCTGAAGCCCTCATCTCTAGCCATTAATCCTTATCAGCTTCTACGAAGATGGATACTCTACATGTATATCTTTTTGATTTCGACATGTAGCTCCGTTGTGTACTGTTCGCGGATACACTTTATATAGTTATATGACATGGATCTATAGTGTATTTGATTGCTAGCCATGCGTTTATTCTATCCTGAGCATGGATATGCCTGCCTCGGTGAGACATCTGTTATTTTGCAGATGGCGCCTCCCGATTCCTGGTTCCTGGGCTCACTTGTTCGACACATCAGTAAAGATTGGTAATGTATTTCAGCCCTCAGATGCTCTTTTGACCTCACACATTAGGGGGCATCTTTTATAACCCTAATTTGCACCATACATGCTTACCTGGCATCAGGCCATCTCAGATTCCTTATTTGCCAAAACACTACTGAACAACTCTTCTAAAAACTCCATTTTTAAAAGTCCACGCTAGCTGACCCACTACAGCCCGTGTGGATATACAGTGTCCATGCTAGCTATCCCACTACAGCCCGCATGGACCTTCAGAAACACGAAAAAATGAAAGTTGTCGATGGAACACACAACTTTGGGTGAGTTAACTGAATCTTCCGTCCATGCATGGCTGAGGGTTCACTCAAATACCTAGCTTCTTCTAGCCTATAAAAGAAGGGTTAGGGGTCCTATTTGGAGGAGGAGAATAAGAGTAAAGAAACTCTACCTAATTGCACATTCCCATTGTCCCAACCCTTTAGCCATCCTTATGCCAAGAGAGATACAAAGCAAAGAAGTTGGAGGACATTTGAAGAGGAGCCCAGGATCAGATTCACGGAGCAGTGGCCGGTCTCGACATTGTAAGTTGATTCATTAAAGTTAATAATAAAAAAATGCTTTTCCTGTCCCACTATATGAGTTCTTCATAGTTTAGTGAATATATGTTTGAATCTCTAACCCATTAATCTGTAGAACAAATGCATGTAGAGTTTGTTTCTTGTTTTGTACTCAGTTCAGTCTTGAGAGGATAGTTGTTAGTGAGCGATCAAGCGTGAAGAAGCATCGACATCGAACATCTAGAACAAGGTATGTTCGTTTAACCATGTATTTTCTTAAAATAAATGGGGATTAGGTCGGGGACGACGGTAGAAAGTACGATTCTTTCGGTCTTATCTGCATGCATAATATAACCCTAAATGCTAGTCCATAGGGGGATTTCCCACCACAACACATCCAACTAGGACAAATTGGTTCAAATATTCAAGTTAACCCTTACATTTGAACAAGAATCAATCCCCATTAATGGATGTAGCACTACAATCTATTTGAACCAAAACATTTTCAGAATAAGGATCGATGGAGGTGGTACCATTCTGCAAAGAGCATAGAGATTTGATGAATGTCCATGACTTATTGGAGTGGTACAATGTTTCTAAGGAATAATAGGATGAAGAGGATCCTAGGAATGTACAAGTACCTAAAACAAAAAGAGAATGAGAAGTAGAAGGGATAGATCTTGATTTTGTTGCATACACACAACCTATCCCAATTTTGCACAAATAGAGATTATTGGAGTGATGAGACAATAGAGAAGATATCATACTTTTTATGATAATAGCAGTACCTATTCCCAAATACATTATTTGCGATGAAGGGGATATTTGGGGACTTAAGAAAGATGAAGATTCCATTGAAACAAGGTGTTAAGCCAGCGCAACAAAGACCTTACAAGATAAATCTAAAGTACAAAGAGAACATGAAGGCTGAAATAGACAGGATGTTGGATACAAGAATCATTGAACCCATGAAGGATTTAGAGTGGATCATTCCAATGGAAATGCAATACAATAATACAAGAGGAATCATGATTTTCATGGATATAAGGAAGTTGCACGATGCATATTTAGATGACCTATTTCCAACACCATTCACAAATGAGGTACTAGAGAACATAGGAGGCTAGGAGACTTACTCGTTCACAAATGGATTATCGAGATACCCTCGGAAAAAAATTGTGCAGGAAGACCGGTACAAGACCATGTTCGCGACAGAGTGGGGAAGTTATAAATATACAGTAATTCCCTTTGGATTCAAGAATTCCCCGACAGTGTTTTCCATAGATGTGGTAGTAGCATTCAAGGAATTTATTCCTAAGTTCCTTAAATTATACTTAGACGATTGGACTGTGTTTAGTCTACTGAAGTATCACATAGAAATACCTAGGCTGATGTTGGATAGTTGTAGACAATGTCATATTTCATTGAGCCTATATAAGTGTATTTGTTTTTAACCATTTGGAATTTTGTTGGGCCATGTATTCTACAAGCAAGGATTACTAGTATATTCGACCAAGATTGCAGTAATTATGGATTTAGAACCACCTACATCAGTCAGACATCTGAGGGAATCTCTGGGTCACATAGGATATTACATGAAATTTATCAAATGATATGAAAAAATTACAACACCTATGGAAAAGTTGTTGAAGAAGGAGGTGAAGTTCCAATGGAATGAGGACTGTCAAAAGGGGTTGGATACACTAAAGAAAAAACTAGTAACCACGTCGATTTTGATCTTTCCAGATTGGAACAAGGATTTCCATTTTCATGTAGATGCCCCATCCATATATTTGGGTGTAGTACTATCTCAACCATGGGAGGTGTTGGAACATGTATAATTTTGATCTTTCAAAATTTAGATTTATGCCCTCTTACATTCAAAACCTCTGAACCAATCATTGAATTGTTAATAACATTTATGATTGGCTAAAGATTAACGATTTGAATAATTATTGTTATTATCTAGGTGATAAATTCCATCAGACTTTTTAATAATCTCTCTGAAAATAGACCTATACAAAAGACCGATAGATTTTATAAATCTCTTCGAATTTCAAAATCATTTTACCATTTACAATTAACAATTTTCATTTAGTGAAGAGATTACAGACTTCTCTTGTTACAGACAAGCTAATCTTATTTCCTTAAGGATTATTGTGCCATGAAAAGTTGCAAGGAAGCACGATAGACCAGATTTCAAAATCTAATAGAACGCTAAATCAGTTTGGAAGCCTGATAAACTAAGAAAGGGACCAAATATGGAAGGAAAGGGATAAATAGAAAGAAATGGGAGAAAGAATGTGCACATCACAAAACTTCCAGAGTGATAAGCCTCTGAAGTGAGATATCTGGTGCCACATGTCCTTTTGATTTGGATGGCTGAGATTTAATTCATAACTCTGGGCTTCAGGCTTTTCGATATGCTTCAGAGTACAATACCCCAAAGTGATAAGTCCCCAAAGTGAGACATCTGGCACTGCGTGTCCTTTTGATTTAGATGGATGAGATTTACTTCAGGACTGTGGGCTTTAGGCATTCTGAGATTCACAATAACACAAACCCCCAAAGTGCTAAGTCCCCGATGTGAGAGATCTGACATAGCATGTTCTTTTGATTTGGACGACTGAAATTTACTTCGGAACTCTAGGCTTTGGGCATTTTGAGATTCATAACAATACAAATCCCTAAAGTGCTAAGTCTCTGAAATAATATATCTGGAGCCCCGTTTCATTTTGATTTGGATGGATGAAATTTACTTTCAAACTCTGGGCTTTGGGCGTTTCGATATGCATAACATCGCAAACCTTCCGGAGTGTCAAATCTGTCGACACATGTCCACTTCGATCAACGGTCCAGATGAAATCCAGGATTCGGGCCTTCAATAGTTCTCGCTTCATGCATCCATCTTTCTTCTGAAGTGGTTATCCTCCAAAGTGAGAGATCTGGCACCACGTGTCCACTTCGATAAACAGTCTAGATGAAATCCAGGATTAGGGCCTTCAGGAGTTCTCGCTTCATGCATCTGTTTTTCTTCCAAAGTGATATATCTGGCTCCATGCTTCCACTTCGATCAATTCTCCATATGAACTTCGGGAGTTCTTTACTCAATATTTTTTCCTTCCTCCCCAAGTATGAGATCGTTGAATACAGGGATCGTCTAACACGTGTCCCCTGCTTGGATCGACAAGAAGGGATTGCATGAATTTCTCTCTGTCTTCTCTACATGTGACCAAAAGTTGTGACCTCGGCTTAACCTTTGGGTTCTTATCTCAATTTGCAACATCGACAGTTGTGTTTTAATGGACCGTGGAGATTAGCGAACGCAATTTAAACCACGGTTTTCTCTCGGGGGTACATGGCATCACTAGGTGCATTGCGAGGTGAAAGGAAGGTTACCTCAAAGCCACTTCCTAGAGCCCCCAAAAAATAGAAAAGTATAAAAATACTCAACACATGTCCTCCACCCACTCTACCTTTCACCCTCCAGCATGTCACACCGACTACATGTCACTTACTCCATCTATCCCTACCACCTACACCCTCGTATTCACTCATCCCACCTACTTATTGGACACATTCCCCCACATCATCCAATTTGTGAATGGTTACTCTTCCCCATAATTTTTATCCATCCCATAATGAGCCAGCGTTGAACTACCTGTCTGATTACCACCCCCATATCTTCAACTGTAACTATTTATCCCAGTAAACACATTCGAAGGGAGAGATGGAAACAAAATCAAATGGAGAATACAATTAGCCAGTGATTGTGGTGGCCTTAGTGAACATGTGTACCCAGTTGAAATAACAAAGGAAGACGAGTGCATATGTGAGAAAATGAAGACACAAATGAAGCACCAACACATCAAATCAAAACTCAACAATATCTACATGTTGTTATTTCATTCGGATTATATTCTATTGTAGGAAGTCCAATGGTTTTCAATTGAGACTATTTTTGTATAAAAAGATATATTTTAGATCTATTCTAGGATGCTTCTTTCTGAATGTAAAATATAAACTCTTTTTGAGTATTAATACAAGTGCAGACAAATATTCTAAGTTTCGTTCAATTTGAGTTATGCGTTTCCTCTCTGTTTCCATTTCTATTAATTTCTTTCTGTAATTCTTGAAGAGTGAATGATTGCATTTTAGTAATACATCTACTGTGATCATAATATATCATCACTTCATTCATTAACAACTTTTCCTATGTTATTACTGTGAGTAAAACAAGACCTGTTATCTGTGTGAATTACTGCATCTTTATTTCCTTTTCAAGGGTGCATCTTCTACTTTTCTTCTACTGCAAATAAGGTGAGAATTATCTGTAATTGATACCTGACTTTGTTTTAACATTTTTGTAAATATTTTCTACATCATTTGACATTATAATTGCGACTCAGATAACGAGATACAACCTATGCAATGTCTTATTATTAATTTCATTTAAAGATTATTTCTCAGAAAACTGAAGGTAGAAAAAACACTCACAAAAACATTTCATTTAAAACCTTTGATTCCTTACATTATTCTTTGATCCTTAGAATCAATATCATGAAAAAAAGGAGGGATACATTTATCACCCAATCGCATTTGCAAGTAGGAAGTTATCCATAGCAGAGAAGAATTACACCACTACAGAACGAGAAGGATTGGAAATGGTATATGCACTGCAGAAATTCAGACATTATTTATTGGGATCTCACTTTAAGATGTGCTAGCACTGAGAGTCACCCTCGGAATGCTAGAGGATAATCCCAATACCCATTTGATTTAAATGATTAAAACAGGTTATAATTGGTGGATCAACAAGAGAAGAGTAAAAGGGAGGGCAACCGACTGCTTGCAAATGCATTCCATTAGGCATTTAGTCATAACATTCTACATATCAAAGGCAATCAGGGTTCCTACCACACAAAAGGCTTATGCAAGGATGGGTAGAAGAATAGAAGGTGAAAAAAAATAATAATATCCACTTAATAGAGATAGTTTTATGAAATATAGATAAAAGAGTGCTTGAACAATAATTGATGATTAACATGAAATTACCACAAATACTTTGAAACTCATGAATCTATTGACCAAAGGAAACTTTTGATCTTCAAAATCTGTAAATATTACTCAAGAAAGATGATGAGAAAGAATGGAAACAAGACAAAAATAGTCTGGTATCACAACTTTCATGAATCTCTAATGGAAACAATGCCTACAACACATGCACTCGGCTTACAAATTAGGGATGATTTTAAGAATTGATTTTTTTTTTTTTAAATGTAGAAACCTTGGCGGATCTTACTAATCCTTCATATGCCAACTATAAAATGTTTGGCGATATTTTTGTAAAAATATTCAAATTTTTAAGGATTTTATATAGTTTGTATAATTTTTTGGTGATTTTGAAGGTAAAATAATTTTATCCTATAGAACTTGGGTGAATTATTTTTAGAATAGCGAATTGTTTTTTGGGAAAAACCTTGGAAAATTAGCCCATGAGCGAAATTTAGCCCATAAAATCATCTATGTTAAAAATACACAGATATACTTCCCCTGCAACTCTCTGCAGGTCTCTCTAGTCGTGAACTCAACACTCTCTCCTCCATTAAATAGGAAATAACATCCAAAATATGCTAAGGAGTTTTAAGCCCATCTCTTTCATTGGATTCTAGGCCTTGGAGACAGGTGGAAACAGTCAAAGAGACAAAAATCAAACAAATTGCTACATTTTAGGAAGTTGTTGGAAGTTATTAACAAATCTATTGCCAACTCATTGCATGAGGTTTTAATGGAGACAAATCTTAGGTGAATGTGTCCTTTAGCATATAATTGATCTTTGAGAAGACATTTGAACCCTCCTTGACAGGTGTAAATCTCCAAACAAGGCAGATTTATCAAACTGTGAGAGTTCTCAACACCTTTGACAACATGTGTTGCAGACTTTCCTATAGGTGATGTTTTTAGATTTTCTCCAAAAATACAAAAATGGGTTGGGAGGATTTCTTTTCAACAAGTCAAACACATCATTTTTTTCCTCCATACCAAATTTCAGAAGAATCCAAATCATGATTTGAATTTATGATTAAAACAAGACTTTGTTTTGTGCTAATTGCTACAAACTGTCCCAAATTACCTGTTTGCAGCGCCAATGATTCTGGGCACTACAAACTTTCGTGTAGCCTCCTGTTTCGACCAAATCAACTCAACTAATGCGAAAACCATGCAAGAATCCTTGAAAACCTTTGATAAACCTGCTACAACTTCTAAGTAATGAAAGGGACAACAATTCAGTCTGAGTGAAAATGTAGACAAGCAAAAGAGACAAATTTGTATAAAGAGAGGGTTTGCAGCACCAACACCAGTTGACAGTGCCAATATACAACACAATTGAAATAGTCTTTATGAAGGACTAACAATGTTTTTCATTTCTGAGAGGGAACTTATAGAAACTAGTTAAAACTTGGGCCTTAGACAGATTTCAAATTTGACAAGGTTTTGATCAATCAAAAGACAGAGGGTTCGCAGCGCCAGTCTGCAATGCACAATTTGTGTTACAGGGTTATAATATATAGTTCACAGTGTAGAATAAATGGTGGGTTTTAATACTTGTTTTCAAAAGGAGGCTCTAGGATGACCCTGAGATAACAATCTTGACCAATGATCATGGCTTAGAACACCAAAACAATGGGTTTTAATACTGTAGAGGGTTAAAAACACATGCACATTTAACAGTTTACAATGCTAAAAGTGGTAGTATGTGATAGTTTGCAGCGCACTATGAGATCATAGGGCCTTTAACCAGTTTGGATCGCTTTGTGTTTTAATGAAAATGGAGATGAATTTGATAGCTTTCCTTCTTTACAAATGATGACAATCAACCATATAACCATAAGACTTGGCAATGTATTTTGATCAACTTTAGACCCAAGTTTAAAATCAAGCAGCTTGACTTATAATCATAAAATATGACTTTGAACCTATGAAATTTTAAATGATTGAATCCTATAAGAAGGAATTACCACATGACTAGAAAATACTAATGATGTGCTTTAGTACATATCATGTGATAACATTGGCTCCACAGGGGATGGAGACCTCCCTATGAGGCTCCAAGAACTTCTACAGGTCGAGTGCCTTATCCATTGGGAATAAACCAAGCTCTTTATTACAACCAAACATACTGGAAACTGAAACCAGTATTGTAAACTCACTGCAATCAAATCCACTCTGAAATATGAACAAGATGAAAACATTGTTGTTGAAAATCAAATGCTCATGGAATGAGCTTATTTATATATGTTCCTACACTAACCAACTAAAAACAAAAACAAATACAAAAACAAATTCTCGAGTGTCGATCTTATTCATCCTACACCTAATCAGTTGAACTATTTCTTTATCAATTATAATTATTTTTCCAATGAAGCCATGCAAGGAACTGATTAACTGGTGAAACTCTTGATCTGGATCCGAAAAAAGAAGAAATCCGTGGCATAAAAAAGTGCAGTTCAAAAAGACAGTAGAACCAACATCCACTAAAAAATAATGGTTTAACATCCGCAGTACTCAAGCACTCGAGATTATCATCCATAGGGTCTTGAAAGTCATAGAGAAATATATTTTCTTGTTGTTCTAGCTAGAGATTGGATTGTTTTTGTATATGCCCAACTTTATAACTGCTGCCAATTTCTGTAAACGAAGGTTGTTGCAGGCTGGTTTCACTGATTGTAAGTTAAATTTGACTAAAATACAACCGATCCACATTATTTGTAGCTAGATATAACACATATTTAGATTCATAATAATCAGAAACAATTATAGCAGTTGAACTTTTATAAACCTATTTATTTTCTTCTACTCCATATCCATGAGAAATCATACCATTTTGAAGAGTATCAACCTTTTGATCATCATGAAAAGTCTCTTCTACTACAACATATTATTCAATAAAAGCATACTCTTGATGACTTTCAGATCCTTTACACAACAAATCAAACTCATGAAAACATTCTAGATAAAGGAAGTCATCTGAAAATTTCTCTTTACAAAATGAATGAAAGGAAGTATGAAAACCTTTCAAAGAATTAAAATTGGCAACTGAAAGAGATCTACACCAGTCACGGGATTTTCTCTCTAGGGAGTATGTAAACAACTTGATCATGACATCTTCATGTATAACTTTCAATTTAAGCATGCACTCTTGAAAATATAATAAGAACTCAGCTGACACTTCCCAATATTCTCCTCTAAACCTATGAAGAGGACCTTCACATTCCCTTCTACCAGGCACAAGGTTTGGAAAATGAGATATATTTGAAAAATCACAAAATTCATACCTATGAGAAAGTATATTTTCCATTTCAAACCAATGAAGTCACCAATATATTCATCTGTTATGAAGATGGAGTCGCCAGGTAGAAGATTATAGTCAAACTAGTTTCATGCTCCTGTCTACCATCAAGATTTGGATCTATTCTATGTCGTTCTCCAAGGGAAGATATTCAACTTCGTCCCCAACAATGGAGCCAAAAAAGTTATCACTCAAAGTCACCCTCAAACTTCTAGAGTATAATCCCAATACCCATTGGATTTAAATTATTAAAATAGGTTATACTTGGTGGATCATCAAGAGAAGAGTAAAAGGGAGGGAATTAGACTACTTGCAAATGCATTCCATTGGGTATGGAGTCATAACATTTTGAAGATCAAATGAAATCAGGTTTCCTACTAGACAAAAGGATTATGCAAGGATTGGTAGAACAATAGAAGGTGAAAAAAAAGAAGAATATCCACTTAACGGTGATCTTTTCTGAAAGATAGATAAAAGAGTGCTTGAACAATAATCAATGATTAACACACAATTACCACAAATCCTTTGCAGCTCACAAATCCATTGACCAAAGGAATATTTTGATCTTCAAATTATTTAAATATTAATAAAGAAAGATGATAAGAAAGAATGGAAACAAGAGAAAAATATTCTGGTATCACAACTTTCATGAAACTCTAATGGAAGCAATGCCTACAACACATGCCCTCGGGCTTACAAATACACAAATAAACTTCCCCTGCAACTCTCTCCAGCTCTATCTAGTCATGAACTCAACCCTCTATCCTCCATTAAATAGGAAATAACATCCAAAATACACTTAGGAGCTCGAAGCCCACCTCTTTCATTGGATTATGGGCCTTGGATATAGGTGGCAACAGTAAAAGAGACAAAAATCCAACAAATTGCTAAATTTTAGGAAGTCGTTGGAAGTCATTAATAAATTTGTTGCCAACCCACTGCATGATGTTTTAATGTAGCTAAATCTTAGGTGCATGTGTCCTTTAACATATAAATGATATTTGATAATTCATTCAAACCCTCGTTGACAGGTGGCAACCTCCAAACAAGGCGTATTTATCAAACTGTTAGAGTTCACAGCGCCTTTGACAACATGCACTATGAACTTTCCTGTAGGTGATGTTTTTATATTTTCTCCAAAAATACGAAATGGGTCAGGCTGATGTTTTTTCAACCAGTCAAACACATCATGTTTTTCCTCCACACCAAATGTTAGAAGAACCCAGATCGTTATTCAAAAGTTATAATTAAAAAAAGACTTTGTTGTGTGTTAATTGCTCCAAACTGTTCCAAATTGCCAGTTCGCAGTGCCAGTGAGTCCAGGTGCTGTGAAATTTTTTGTAGCATCCTGTTTCGACCAGATCAACTCAATTGATTCCAAAACCATGCAAGAAGACTTGAAAACCTCTGATAAACTTTCTACAACTTCTGAGTAATGAAAGGGACAACAATTCAATTTGAGTGAAAATGTAGACAAGCAAAAGAGACAACTCTGTATAAACAGAGGGTTTGCAATGCCAACACCAGTTTGCAATGCCAATCTACAGTGCAATTGAAATAGGATTTATGAATGACTAACTATATTTTTCATGTCTGAGAGGGAACCTATATAAACTGGTTAAAACATGGGCCTTATACAGATTTCAAATTTGACAAAAGTTTGATCCATCAAATGACAAAGGGTTCGCAGTGCCAGTCTGCAGTGCACAATTTGTGTTGCGGGGTTATAATAGATAGTTCACAAAACAGAATAAACAGTGGATTTTAATACTTTTTTTTCAAAAGGAGGTTGTAGGATGACCCTGAGATAACAATATTGACCAATGATCAGGTTTTATAACACCAAAACAATGGGTTTTAATACTGCAGAGGGTTAGCAGTGAATGCACATTTAACAGTTTGCAGCGCTAACACTAGGTCGCAGTGCCAAAAGTGGTAGTATGTGACAGTTTGCAATGCACTGTGAGTTCATAGTGCCTTTAACCAGTTTGCAACGCCTTGTGTTTTAATGAAAATGGAGATGAATTTGATACCTTTCCTTATTTACAAATGATAACAATCACCCTTATAACACTAATACTTGACAATATATTTTGATCAACTTTAGACACAAGTTTAAAATAAAGTAGCTTGATTTATAATCATAAAAGATGACTCTAAACCTATGAACTTTTAAATGACCGAATCCTAGAAGAAGGAATTACCACATGACTAGAAAATACTAATGATGTGATTCAATACATATCATGTGCTAAAGCTTAACATTGGCTCCACGGGGATGGATACCTCCCTGTGAGGCTCCAAGAACTTCTGTAGGTTGAGTGCCTTATACATTGGGCATAAACTAGGATCTTTCTTGTAACCAAACATACTACAAACTGAAACCAGTACTATAAACTCACTGCAATCAAATCCACTCTGAAATATGCACAAGTTGAAAACACTATTGTTGAAAATCAAATGCTCATGGAATGATCTTATTTAGATATGTTCTTACACTAACCCACTAAAAAAAAAACAACTGCAAACCAAAATTCTCGAGTGTTGATCTTATTCATCCTATACCTAATCAATTGAACTATTGCTTGATCAAGTATAATTATTTTTCCAATGAAGCCATTCAAGGAACTGATTAACTGGTGAAACTCTTGATGTGGATCGGAAAAAATAAGAAATCCATGGCATAAAAAAGTGCAGTTCAAAAAGACAGTAGAACCAACATCCACTAAACAAGAATGGTTTGACATTTTCACTTCTCAAAGACTCCAAATAATCATCCATAGGGTCTTGAAAGTCATAAATAAATATATTTTATTGTTGTTCTAGCTGGATATTGGATTGTCTTTGTATATGCCCAACTTTATAACTACTGCCAATTTCATTTTTCTACAAAAATGAAGGTTACTACAGGCTGGTTTCACTGATTGCAAGTGCAAATTGACAAAAAGACAACCTATCCATGTTATTTTTAGCTAGAGAAAACACATCTTCAGATTCATAATAATCATATACAATTATAGCAGGTGAAATTTCATAAACCTGTTTATTTTCTACTACATATCCATAAGAAAGAATATCATTTTGAAGAGTATCAACCCCTTGATCATCATGAAAAGTCTCTTCTACTGCAACATATTCTTCAATACAATCATACTCTTGATGACTATCAGATCCTTTACACAACAAATCAAACTCATGACAACATTCTGGATAAAGGAAGTCATCTAAAAATTTATCTTTACAAAATGAATGAAAGGCAATATGAAAACATTTCAAAGAATTAACACTAGCAACTGAAAGAGATCTACACTAGTCACGAGATTTTCCCTCTAGGGAGTATATAAACAGCTTGATCATGAAATATTCATGTATACATTTCAATTTAAGCATGCACTTGTGAAAATCTAATAAGAACTCAGATGAAACTTCCCAATATTCTCGTCTAAACCTAGGAAGAGGAACTTCCCATTCACTTCTATCAAGCACGAGGTTTTCAAAACTAGATATATTTGAAAAATAAAAAAATGCATACTATGAGCAAGTATCTTGTCCATTTCAAACCAATGAAGTCACCAATAGATTCATATGTGATGAAGATGGAGTCGCTAGGTAGAAGATTACATTCAAACTAATGTTTTTCTTCTATCTATCATCAAGTCCTGGACCTATTCTGTGTTATTCTCCAAGGGAAGATCTTCAAATTTGTCCTCGTAAATGACACCAACCATTTTAGCACTGAGAGTCACCCTCATAATGCTAGAGGATAATCCCAGTACCCATTTGATTTAAATGATTAAAACATGTTATACTTGGTGGATCATCAAGAGAAGAGTAAAAGGGAGGGTAACAAACTGCTTGCAAATGCATTCCATTGGGCATGGAGTCATAAAATTTTGCAGATCAAATACAATCAGACTGCCTACCAGAAAAAAGGCTTATGCAAGGATGGGTAGAATAATAGAAGGTGAACAAAAAGAAGAATATCCTCTTAACAAATATATTTTCAGAAATATATATAAAGGAGTGCTTGAACAATAATCAATGATTAACAGGAAATTACCACAAATCCTTTGCAGCTCATGAATCCATTTACCAAAGGCAGATTTTGATATTCGAAGTTTGTAAATATTAATCAAGAAAGATGATAAGAAATAATGGAAACAAGAGAAAAACATTCTGGTATCACAACTTTCATGCATCTCTAATGGAAACAATGCCTACAACACATGCTCTCAGGCTTACAAATACACAGATAAACTTCCCCTGCAACTCTCTCCAACTCTCTCTAGTCATGAAATCAAACCTATCTCCCCCATTAAATAGGAAATAACATCCAAAATATTCTTAGGATGTCAAATCCCATATCTTTCATTGGATTATGGGCCTTGGATATAGGTGGCAACAATTAAAGAGACAAAAATCCAACAAACTACTAAATTTTAGGAAGTTGTTGGAATTCATTAATAAATTTGTTGTCAACTCATTGCATGAGGTTTTAATGGAGCTAAAAATTAGGTGCAGGATTCCTTTATTGTCTAACTGATCTTTTAGAAGTCATTTGAACCCTCCTTGGCAGGTGGTAACCTCCAAACACGGTGTATTTATCAAACTGTTAGAGTTCGTAGTGCCTTTGACAACATGTGCTATGAACTTTCCTGTAGGTGGTGTTTTTATATTTTTTTCAAACATACGAAATGGGTTGGGATGATTTTTTTTCAACATGTCAAACACATCATTATTTTCCTCCACACCAAAATTCAGAAGAACCCAGATCGTGATTCGAAAGTTATGATTAAAGCAAGACTATGTTGTGTGCTAATTGCTACAAATTGTCCCAAATTACTAGTTTTCAACGCTAGAGAGTCCAGACGTTGCGAAACTTCCTGTAGCAGCACATTTAGACCAAATCAACTCAACTGATGCCAAAACCATGCAAGAAGCCTTGAAAACCTATGATAAACCTGCTACAACTTTTAAGTAATGAAAGGGACAACAATTTAATCTGAGTGAAAATGTAGACAATCAAAAGAGACAACTCTATATAAACAGAGGGTTTGCAGTGCCAACACTAGTTCAGAGAGCCAATATGCAACGCAATTGAAATAGTCTTATGAAGGAATGAGAATCATTTTCATGTTTAAGAGGGAACCTATAGAAACTAGTTAAAACCTGGGCCTTAGATAGATTTCAAATTTGACAAGGGTTCGATCAATCAAAAGACAGAGGGTTTGCAATGCACAATTTGTGTTGCAGGGTTATAATAGACAGTTCGCAGTACAGAATAAACAGTGGGTTTTAATACTTGTTTACAAAAGGAGGCTATAGGATGACCCTGAGATAACAATCTTGACCAATGATCAGGATTTAGAGCACCAAAATAGTGGGTTTTAATACTGAAAAGGGTTAGCAACACATGCACATTTAACAGTTTGTAGTGCCAACACTAGTTCACAGCACCAAAAGTGGTAGTATTTGACAGTTTGTAGTGCACTATGAGTTCGTAGCGCCTTTGACCAGTTTGCAACACCTTGTGTTTAGTGAAAATGGAGATAAATTTGATACCTTTCCTTCTTTACAAATGATGGCAATCACCATTATAACACTAAGACTTAACAATGTATTTTGATCAACTTTAGACCCAAGGTTAAAATCAAGAACCTTGATTTATAATCATAAAATATGACTCTAAACCTATAAAATTTTAAATGAATGACTCCTAGAAGAAGGAATTACCACATGGCTAGAAAAGACTAATGCTTTTATTCAGTACATATCATGTGCTAAGAAGATGTACACAAACCATTCTTCACTAAAGTACTTAGTGAACAAGCCAGTGTTGCGGGGGAGAATATGCAAATGGCTATTGTTGTTTAAGGAATATGATTTTGAGGTTGTGGTGAAACTAGGGAAGTTTAATGTAGGACCAGATCAACTATCATGCATATTATTAGGAGAAGATGCAGGAAATTTAGATGGCAGTTTCCTAGACACACAACTATTTGCAATTAAAATGGTTGATGGTTACTTCTTGGACATCATACAGTTCCTCAGTACCAGAATGGCCCCATTATAGATGATAGTCATGCAGAAGAAACAATTGGTAGTAAAAGTAGTAGATTACCAGTTTATTGCAGGGAATTTATACAAGTTGGATGAAAATGGAATATTGAGATTATGTGTGTTGGAACATGAATATTGATGATACTCACATAAGCACATGAAGAAATTGCAGGAGGAAATTATGCAGGGAAAGTGACTGTGCAAAATATTTAGTGTGTAGGGATCTGGTGGCCCATACTTCACAAAGATGATAAGGAATATTTTCAGGCATGCAATGTATGTCAAAGAGTAGGAAAACCATCAAGAAGGGATGAAATGCCTTCAAATCCATAGGTTACTTCGCAAGAATTCGATAAATGGGCCATAGAATTTGTGGAGACAATCAACCGAGAAGCAAGAAGATCAGGAGAAAGGTACATAATCATTGCGACAAAGTATTTGACCAAATGGGCAGAAAAAACACCATTCACAGACTGCACCAGATATACTGCTGCAATATTTTGGCTTGAGAATGTAGTCACGTGATTTGGATGTCCATGCATATTAATCAATGATCAAAGAACACACTTTCTCAATAAGACAATTGTAGTATTGACTGAGGAGTTTAAAATTCATCATGAGAAGAGTACCCCATATCATCCTAAATCCAATAGTATAGTGAAAGCTTTCAATAAAATAACGGAGAATTATTTGACAAAAAATTGTAACGTAGGGAGAGATGATTGGGACCTAAGAGTTCCTGCAGTGTTATGGGATTAATGGAATACAAGTAAAAATTTGATAGGGTAGACATTGTTCAGGTTGGTCTATGGACAAGAATCAATGATACCAGTGGAGTTTATTTTACCGAGTCTTCACATTGTAGTGATCACTGATCTTTCAAATTCAGGAGCACCAGGGCTTCACCAACCTATCTTTCCATCTTTCCCGCGAGGTGCTCCAAAGTATCTGTTGGTGGCTTTTTCTGCTTGTTGAGTTTTCCATGATACATCTTCCTTGTTTATCTGTCTTCCTCGATCTTCTCATTCAACGGCTCATTTTCCCTTACTTCACTCCTTCTTTTATTCTTCTTTGACCACTTCGACCCAATCTCAGTCAATGTGTCTGTTAGAAAAACAGGACCGTGGAGCAAAAAAATAAAAAAAATGCGGAAACAAAACATAGAAGATATGCAATACAATATAGACACAGATTTACATGGTTCACCCAGTGTGGTCTACGTCCACCAGAGAAATTGCCAGGTCCTTCCTTTATTATTATCCAGCAAATGAAGGGATACAACATACATCAAAACCTATTGTAACTTCCTCTTCTTTCTCTCACAGCCTCCTATCTCAGAATACAATATTCACCATCAACCATAGCCGCAATACATTTCCCTCATAAAAGAGGATTGCCTTCTAGGGAAAAAAACCCTAACATAATCTCTACCTTTAGATCTGCGACCTTATAATGAACAGTCCAGATTTACAATGAAATTACAATATACATTTACAAGGCAATTTTTCCTTCGGGGGCTTTGCCCCCGAACCCCCGCTGGGGGTACGCTTTCCCCCAGACCCTCCAACTGGGAGGATAGCCTACCCAGACCCCACATAGGGTGTACCCCCCCTTTTCACTCCCCTGCGTGGAAGAGTGTACATACTTCTGGGGTGTAAATACTTCATGGGGAATAAACACGGCTGAAAGTAAAAGACCTCTAAATCAGGAAGATAATCAGGCTCCACAACCAACAATCTCCCACTTGGAGACTAATCTCAACAACTCCACCGTTGCTATATATGCTGGACTCTGAACCTTCTTGGACCTGGCAAATTTCTCATCTTCATCTTCATTCTTGAAGACCAACTGAAACTGAGCAGGAACTTAGTTTCTCCCTGGTTACTCCCTTTGTTAACATGTTTGCAGGATTATGGCTAGTGTGTATCTTTTCCAACTTCAAATGTCAATCTTCCAAGGTGGATCATATGAAGTGGTACCTCAACTATATATGCTTAGTCTTCGAATGGAAGGCTGAGTTCTTTGCAAGGTGAATGACACTCTGATTATCATAGTACAACCTGTTGTTCTCCTTCTTCTTTCCCAATTCCTCCATAAACCTCTATAACCAAATCATCTATTTACTAGCCTCTGTAGAAGCAACATACTCTGCCTCTATTGTTGAAAGTGCAACAACCTTTTGCAGTTTCAAAATCTAACTTACTGTTGTTCCACCTATAGTAAAAACATACCCTGTGGTGCTCCTCCTGCTGTCTTTATCACCTGCCATATCTGAATCAATATATCCCTATAGAAAGGTGTCTGAACCTCCAAAACATAATGCATGAGTAGTAGTACCTCTCAAATACCTGAGAATCCACTTTACTTCCTCCCAATGTTCTTTACCTAGATTTTTCATATACCTGCTCACAACTCCCACTGCATGTGCAATATCTGGTCTTGTGCAAACCATTGCATACATCAAGCTGCCAACTGTTGATGAATAAGGGACCCTGGACATGTATTCTATCTCCTCCTGTGTCTTGGGACAC
>ML877474.1:0-10357 GCA_009831015.1 Picea engelmannii | reverse complement strand
CCCCCCCCCGATTTTGTCGACTTTCCACAATCTCCTATCCTTACCCAGGATACTATTTCTGAGGGTAATTTAAGCAACATTTCCTCTACGATCATTATTGAAATTTTGATCAAGGAAGGTGTCATGGAAAATATTAATCTCGGTGCTAATTGTTCGCCCGAGGAAGTGGTTTCTTATACCTCTTTATTTAAATAATTCCACGGTGTCTTCTCTTGGAGCTATGAATAAATTCCATGGATCGATCCTTTGATCATTGTGCATGATATTAAAACTTACCCAGGTGTAAAACCTGTTCGACGGAAACTATGCCCGATACATCCTAAGAAGACCACGGCTATCAAGGAAGAAGTTGAGAAATTATTGAAATCTGGCTTCATCTATCGTGTCCCTTTGATGGAATGGGTTTTGAATATTGTTTCAATCACTAAGAAGTAAGGGACCATTCGTGTCTGCGTTGATTATAGGGACCTCAATAATTCTTGTCCGAAATATAATTACCCTACACCCTTCATCGACCAAATCATTGATAATTGAGAAGGTAGTGTGATTTTCTCTTTCATGGATGGTTTCTCAGGGTACAACCATATTTCCATTTTACCCGTTGATCAGCATAAGACAACCTTCATCTGCTCGTGGGGAAATTTCGCCTATCGAAAACTATTGTTTGGCCTCAAAAACACTAGTGCTACATTCCAGCAGTCCATGTCATATGCTTTCCACAATATGAAACACATTGCGGAACCTTACCTCGACCATTTACCTGCCCATTCATCTAGTAGATCAAACCATTTTGGTCATCTATAGGCTATTTTTCTTCGATGGTGGTTCTACCATATTTGTTTGAACCCACACAAGTGTATATTTTTTGTCGAATCAAGTCAACTCCTCGGTTTCATTGTTTCCAAGGATGGGATTCAGGTGGATCCCTTAAAAATTAAGGCTATCCTTGCTTTACCTCCACCTAATAATTTGACACAACTCCAAATTTTGTAGGGGAAAGCAAACTTTCTTCACCATTTCATTTGTAACTACACTGAGATTACCAAAGGATTTATGCAATTTTTGTAGAAAGACACTCCTTTCATATGGGATGACACTACTCAATGATCTTTTGCTAGTATTAAGCATGCATTGACCAACGCACCTCTGTTGCATCCTCTGAATTATACGAAGGACTATATCCTTTACTTAGCAGCCTCTACTTCCATTATTGCTATGGTGTGAGTTCAAGAGGACCCTAACGGTGAAGAACATATTATATATTATTTGAGAAAAAGTCTATCTGGTCCAGAGCTCTAATATTCACATGTTGAGAAGTTGGCTCTAGCAACCGTCATCACTATCTAGAGATTTCTTCATTACATTTTTCTACGCACCACCATAGTTATCGCAAACTCTAACCCCATGTATCACATTCTGACAAGTCAAGTTCTTGGGGGAAAATATTCCAAGTGGATCATCATCCTTTAGGAATTTGATCTCGAGTTTGTTAAGTCCAAATCCTATAAATCCTTGGTGTTTGCGGAGCTCATCTACAATCTTCCCCATGTTGATTAAGACACTGAGCCTAGATATTCTCTCCCCAATAAATCTCTATTCCTCATCATCACGTCTGATCCTTGGTATGGAGACATCCTTCTTTATCTCTAGACCCAACTTTTTCATCTCGATATCTCTCATGAATAATGTCGTCGTATTCCCCATCACTCTCGCCGCTACCTTATAATTGGTGACACGTTGTATCACCATGGTATTGACACTATCCTACAACGATGTTTGACTCATGAAGAGGTTGAAATCATCCTTAATGACTGTCACCTTGGAGCCTGTGACAGTCATCTTTCTGGGATGGCTACAACTCAGAAAATCTTACATGCCGGCTACTTTTGGCCCTCTATCTTCAAAGATTGTATCGAGGCCGTCAAAAAATGTCCACCCTACCAGGTTTTTCATAAAAAGGCATGCACCCACCCAGCTCCACTGCATCCAATTATTTTCATTGGCCCCTTTTCCAAATGGGGCATTGATTTCATGCAGTGTAAACCTACCTCAGTCAGGGGGCACGGTTGTATCATCATCGTCGTTGATTGCTTCACAAAATGGGTTGAGGCTATTCCTACCTTTCTGAATGATGGTTTTACTGTATCTCTTTTCTCCTTCAACCACATCATCACTCTCTTTGGTGTTCCACAAGACATTGTCACTAATCATGGTTCACACTTTCAAAACTAGATGATGAGTGAGTTGCATGCCAAGTTGGGTTTTCTCCATGAGAACTCATCCCTGTACTATCCTCAAGAAAATGGACGAGTTGAAGCTATCAACAAGGTCCTTAAAACCATGATTCAATGTATGGTAGGGGTAAACAAGACATCTTGGCACCTACAAATTTTCTCCACTCTCTGGGATTTTCATACTTCAGTGAAAACTACTACTGGATTCACTCCTTTCCAGCTAGTATATGGCATAGAAGTTTTTTTACCAATCGAGTGAGAAATTATCTCATTGAAACTCAAAGTAGAAATCCTGCCTCACACTTCTACTGAAGAAGAATGCTTCTTACACCTGACTAGGTTGGATGAAACACACTGTGATGCCTCTCTCGTTAATGAGACGTATCAAAAGCAACTCAAGAATCAATACGACAAATCCGTCCATCCTCGTACTTTGGCAGAAGGAGACCTATTCCTCGTTTACGAACAAGCTCATGATAAGTTAGGGAGAGGAAAGTTAGAACCTTTGTGGCATGGTCCTTACATAGTGAAACGTGTTTTACATAGAGACGCCTACAAGCTAATTGACTATAATGGAATCTCCTTGGGTGAGCCCCGAAACAGGCTTTACCTTAAGAAGTACTATGCATAGGACATCTAGCATGCGTTATTTGTACGCTATTGTATTTTTAGTTTGGTGTGTCTTTTTCTCTTGCATGCACGATTTTTTCCTTAGATTCTTATACTTTGTCTTGTGTTTTCATGCGCAGATGACATCTTCCTTTCCTATCTTTGTCGAGTTTGTGGATGGTGCTAGTCGACACACCCAAAACATTTCTTCTGCAGCTTGGGTCATTTACCACTCTGATGAGCTGGTGACTTCAAGAGGTATTTTCTTAGTATTGGCAACTAACAACATGGTAGAATATCATGTTTTCATCAGACTTTTAACCGAAGCCTCCTCCCTAGGTATATCTCATATTATCATTAACCTAGACTCTCAACTTGTGGTCTGTCAACTTAATCGAATCTACGCCATTCGCAATCCTATCCTATTACATCTCCATCTATGAGTTCATCGTCTTGAAAGAATGTTTAATTTTATCAAATACAAACACATACCAAGAGGACTTAATACAACTTCAGACTTGTTAGCCAATTACATCATGGATCGATATCTCACACATAGATGAGGTTTCATAAAGGAAATAAATCATACATCACATGTAAATTAAACGCATCACAAAAATACATCATTATTTGCAAACATCATTTCACACCATAAAACTCGGATATGTATATATATACGGCGTGACAGAAAATGTTTGATTACATCAAAAAAGTACATAGAAGGGAAAAATGTTGAGTCCTCATGCCCATAACATTGTCATACATACTATACAAAAAACATCAGAGAGGTCCTAGCCCTCCTATATCACATTGTGCTTTGAGTAGCACACTACCGCATGGGCTATTTGTCTCAGTAAGGAGGTAAGAGCCTCATGGACTCCCACTGTATGTCTCTGCAGATGCAAGGGTACGTCTTGCCTCCTAAGAGGAGGGACACCCATCGTGAGACCACAAAGTTTTATCTCAACCTCCCAAAGACCCCTTGTCGCTACCTCATGATCTACTTTTATCTGAGAATATCTGTGGTTCCCCAGTGCCAGTATCTTTGTCGAAAATGTTGCTCCCCTATCTGCACAATGAAACTATACATCTGTTAAAAACTCTTCTAGGTACCCTAGAAAATAATATAAACTTTAAAATCAAAAAAACACTTGACAAGATTGTTTTTGGTGTCTCACCTGACGCATCCCAATCCATTCCATCTGGAAGAACCATGTCCATGCTCCCCCGTAATTCCACTCCAGCGTATGGGAAGTCCTCTATAACAATCAACTAGTGTCTCAGCCAAGCAAAGAATTCA
The DNA here is from genome assembly GCA_009831015.1 of Picea engelmannii. Taxonomy (NCBI): domain Eukaryota; kingdom Viridiplantae; phylum Streptophyta; class Pinopsida; order Pinales; family Pinaceae; genus Picea; species Picea engelmannii. Next base: position 6,214 of record ML877474.1, on the reverse strand, counting down.
CCTGTAAATATGAACTCTGACTCCAAATTTTTAGAGGCGTGGATGCCCTTGGCTTACACAGTGGCGATCTCCAGGAGCACTTCAACTGGGGCCCTGATGCAAGATAGAGGATTTCCTATGACACAGGATGCATGGGCAAGGGGATTGGTCATGACAGAACAAATGCATCGAGTAATTGATCAACTGCAAGATGACCCAAACCTCATAGGAATGATAGCGGCCCCTTTCAACAACCTATATGACATTTGGGTAGGTCCAAGAAGTCCTGAGCTAATAGAAATTGATGAAATCGTTGGGTTAGATAACCCTGAAGTTATGATGCCACAAGTCGGATCACTGGGGGATTTTTCAGTTGAGTCGGAGATAGTAAGAACATCAGAGACATCAAGTGCACCAAACCCCCTCTGCGAATTGATAAACATCTGTGATGATCAAGAAATTCTAGAGGTATCCCTAATGACTCTTATACAGATCACAAAGGAAAAGGAGCCCGAGAAGGCATCTTCCCCAGCTCCCGACGCTCAAATTCAGAGCCCTTCACAGAATTACTAGGAGGTCGAAATTTTCATAGACACTGAACTACCCGATGTACTATAAACTCAAAAGGATAGTCCGATGGACAAGCTAGGGTCAGGAGAACAAAAAGAAGAATCTCCACAGCAAGAAATCAACATCTCAACGGCCAATTATCAAGTAAGTACCGAGCCTACCCCTGATTCCCCAATTTCAATCGGTACTCAACCTCCTGATGAGAAACAAACAAAATTTGAACCTTCAAAACCCATGGAGGAGGTTCAAGAACCCAGTCTTGAACAAATATACACCATCAAGAGTCTGGGAAATATGCTCACCTAGGGAGATCAGCAAATCCTCAAACCCATGGATGAAGTTGTTGACATACATTCTATCTCCTATGACACGAAAAGGAAAGCTATCATGAATAGAACCACCAAGAAGAGGAGGATCACCCTAGATCACTCCATCCTCATCACCATGGAGGAAAAGTTGATGAACACGAAGAATGCCAAGACATCTGAACTTATCGGTGCATGGATGGAAATCACAGATGCCACCCTGGACAAAGAAAAAATGTATGAAGAGGAGTTTGTTTTTGCGTTGAATGAATTGGAATATCTACGCCACTTTGATAAATATTACCAGGACACCACACAGGACATGGTGTTCTTGAGAAGTGAATTCTAGGAGGTCTACAACAAATTTACAGATGAATGGCACCTATTCACTGCAAGGATAGTCGAGCTTCAAGAAGACACCCTCACGACACTAGAAACGTGCAAAGATATGGAAAGTTTGTACGAGAAAGCACACAGCACACCAAGTCATGGAAAGGATCGACTATATCAGCGTGGTGCAATAGGGCCGAGATGCCGAAGAGAATGACATATGGGTGCTAAGGGAAAGAAGCATCGATCGCATAAGGAAATCGACCGAATATTGGGTAAAAATGGCTCAAGAACCTCATCGGAAAATATAAGAGAAATAGGCCAAGTGCGAGAAGAGATGGACCAAGCTCAACTGGTCAATGAGGGACATCGGCCTCCCCAAATTTGGTACACCTGATGAATTTGTCAACTTGCATGAAATAATCAAATCACATATCAAACAAGATTCATCGTGGGCTGTTGAAATAGAAAAGGTGGCAGACATGGTGCCAGGATAGGTGCAGCAGTTCATGGAGCACCCGATCAAAGCTTGAGCCATGTTGTAGAAGTTAAGTTCCAGAATAGTCAAGTATCGGGCACAGGCAGTGGAGATAAGAGAGTTCCTTTCATGTATTCTAACACATGCGAGGATCTCTTCATCAAGTGGTTGGAGTATGAGAAGAGTCATCCACTCAATTGAGATCATTTTATGACTCTTTGAATACTGATAGAAGAAAGCGCCATGTGGCGAGTTTTGTTTACTGAGCTACACTTTAATAGTTATTTTTAGTCAGTAGTATGTTATGAATAGGAGGATCGACTTGTTAGCAAAAGGTCGATGGTTTTTTTCAAACACCCTCATTTTTGGATTTGTAAAGAAATATTTCGGAGCTTCCTTAATTGAGAAGTCTTGTTTAGGACCAGAGACAAGTTTGTGTTTTTATCAAAAGTGTGTATGATTGCATGTGAAGAAGAATCATTTATGATTTAACCTCATGAATGGATGTTGTAGTGAGTAAGAGCTTAATCAAAAGTAATTTTATGACCTTGGTCACACATTTGACTCACACTTAGAAGATTATGTTTCATATCTTCTACCAGTAGAAAATTTTGTGCCTTTTCATTCTTGCTCCCAATTCAGATTGTTCCTTCTCCAATGATTTTGGATGAATTATCATTTCCGAAGGGGACTGATCCATTTTTTTTCTTTTCGTAATGTAAGAAATTTGTCTTTATCACCTGACATATGTTTTGAACATCCACTATTAACATACAAACTGTGTTTCTTCTGCTTAGCTTTTAGAGCGAATGTGCATTCTTCATTGTTATAATGATCTTGCTTTCTTATCCATGTTGTTTTCTGAGGTTCTTGTTTGTGACTGTTGTTATTCTATTAAAGTTATTTAGGAGGGACTGTCATTCTGCAATCCTTGGCCATGTGTCCAAAATTGTTACATTTGTAACATTCCACTTCAGTTCTCAAAGATTCAAACCTGTTGTAACTTATTCTTTGTGTGTCACTAGGTCTCCTTGAATAATCCCTTTGTGTATAACTCTCAAAGTTGTTACTGTTCATATTGTTAGCTCTGCAATTCACAGCTTTATGTCCAAAATTATTACATGCATAACATAAACCAAAAAATATAGTTTGATACCTGGAAGTTGAAGATCTTTTGAAAGGAGGTTCTCTTATGAATCCTTCTTCTTCTTGAGGCTTATCTATTTGTTGTTGATTCTGAAATCTAAATCTTCTTGGTGGATGAGTGTCCCTGTAATCTTCCTTGTATATCTTCCTATCATCTTTGATTTTTTCTGCATAGCTCTTTGGATTTGTTTCTTGCTCTGTTGTTTTGGAGCTTGATCCCTTTTCTGTCTGATTGTATCCAAGTCTAGACTTGTCAAGATGAGATTTTTTACTGTTGATAATGTCATCCAGAACTTTTGAGCTATTCTGCATATTTTTCTTTTGAATATCCTTTCTTAGTGTGACAACCTCTGCTTCCAAGTTTCCAATGATCTTGTCCCTTTCTTCTAGTTGTTCTTTGAGTGCCTCTTCAATTCTTTTATCTTCTTCTATTTGAACCTTCAATTTTGTGAATATTTTTTCTAGTTCTCGAGTGTCCTTTTTCTTGTCTAGTTATGCTTGTAGTTTCTTGTTTTTCTTCTTTTCTCTTATGATAACTTCTATGGCACACATTAATTCTTCTCGATAGTCCACTTCTGCCTCTTCAATTTCTTCTTTGACTTCTTCACATTCTTCTTTGGATTCTTCATATTCTTCTTTGGAGTCTTCTTTGTCAGAGTCTTTTACTGCCATGAATAGAACTCTTCATGTCTCATTGTCACTGACTTCATCCTCATCTGATGATGATATGTCTTCTTTGGTGTATAAGATTTTCTTGAAAACTTTCTTTGTAGTTATTTTTCCTTTATATGTGTGTTTTCCTTTTGAGTAACCTTCATCATTTCTCTTTTTCTTATGAGGACATTTGTTAGAAAAATGACCAATACCATCACAATTAAAACAAATTAAAGGGATATTACCTCTATACCTACCGTTGGTTCCCTTGTTCACTCTTTTGACGAAGTTGGCCACTTATTCATCATCTGTTGAGGCGTCATTGTTGCTGCTATATTCTTCTTGTTCCTTTTTCTTTTTGTTTGATCTTTTGGATGCCTTGAAGGCTGCTTCTTTTACATCTGGATTTTCCTGCTCAATTCTCATTTCATATGCTGTGAAGATTCCATGCAGTTCATCCATGCTTATTGAGTCCAAATCCAATCTTTCTTCTAGTGTTGATATCTTAGGGTTGAATCTCATAGGAATAGATCTTAGAATCTTGTGAACAATTTCGATTCTTCAATTTCTTCTCCCAATCCTATGATTACATCCATTGTTTCATCGAATTGTAAGAAGTAGGTTGTGATATCTTCATCGTCCTTCATTTTTAGTTGTTCGAACTGACCTATGTAAGTTTGAAGCTTTGCTTCTTTGAATTTTGTATCTCCTTCATAAATATTTTGAACCTTGTCTCAAATATCTTTAGCAGATTTACAGTGTGAAACTTTGGTGAATACCGTATCACTGAGACCATTCAAAATTGCATTAGTGGCTTTGGAATTATTCTCACTGATTTTTACTGCTTTTTCATTTGTTGGTGGAACTGTTGGTGCTATGTATCCATCTACAATTGATTGCCAAACTTGAAATCCATGTGCCTGTATATATGTACTCATCCTTATGCTCCAAAAAGAATACTTTTGTCCATCAAACTATGGTATTCCATTTTTATATGATTTGGTACTCTCCATGATCTACCTTTCAATGGTTAAACTGATTTCTCAAGGAACCTTCTCTGATACCAATTTTTGGATTACTGAGAGGGGAGGTGAATCAGTAATAGAGCAAGTTAATCATTTTTAACCATATAATCCAAGTTTCATATCAATGAAGCATTATCGTCCAATAACTACAGAGTAAATAAGCAATGAACAAATGAACAAACATACACATACACAGTACACCAGTGTTTTACGTGGAAACCCAAATCGAGAGAAAACCACAGAATGTTTTTTCTTATATGTCTTGAAGAATTACATTCATTGGAAGCACCAACTTCCATTGTTTTCCAGCTGCAACTGGAAGGAGGCTCGAACCCCCTAGTTTATCAGTCTACAACCTGAGGGAATATCCAACTCCCCAATTCTCTAGCTACAACACCCTATGTTCTCCGTCTACAACCAGAAGGTGGCTACAACCACCTGTCCTTGCCCCGTCCTGCCACCCTGAAGTAGAAGTAGAATGATGGAACCACTGTCAACCTATCACTGTGAGATATACCAATGTAAAACTGTACCAATAAATATGAACCATGCGTCAACCTATACCTTAACCTGTAATCAACCTGTACAATAAACAAGTGCATCAACCATGCACCAACCTATACCAAATAACCTGTAATCAACCTGTACCATAAACAAGTGCATACAACCATGTACCAAGTATGTACCAATCATGTGTCAACTGCTCATGAATATGTACCAACATCATCAACTATACACCTCATGTATGTGCCAACTCATCAACTACTTGTCTCAACCATGTACTCAACATGTACCTCAACCAAAATACCTCATCAATTTCATCATCCAAATCTGATTTTTAGCTTTGTAATAGACCTAGTGTATATGATCACATTCCTGCAAACCTTCCTTAACTTCAACAACAAGAAAATAGCATTTTCATCAAACTTTTCTTTAGTCTCACATGCCTAGTTTTGGATTAGTCAACAACCCTAACTTGAAGTAATCATAACTTTGTACCTGTAATGTATAAAGATATGAAACTGATAAAAAATGTTCTTCATTGCTTTTTATTCAATTCCTCTAGGTTTCACTACTTGGAACCTCTCATAAAATGAGTTATAGAAAAAATGGCATACCTTGTTGAATTCTGGCTTATTCTAGAGAGCAACCTTGTAGAGCGTGCCCCACACGGAATATTTGTTGAATTGATATGAAACTATTACACATAATACTATAGAAATTACCCTAACCAACACATTTGGTTTCAATGAATTGGGATCTGGTATGAATAATTTATGACATTGTTACCTGAAACACCTATTTTTTACTAGTTTCAGGACTAGCCACAAACCCTATTTTCCACGGAGTGTAACTCAAAAAATACAATGACCCACAAGATGAATTTTTTACCACAGATACTTGGATATGTTTTCTCAATGGAATAGCAATTTTATGGACTGAATAATTATAGAAAAAAAATTGATAGCGAAAATGGTGAGATGACCTGTAAATAGCATACCTTAGAAAGCACCATCAAAAGAATTTATCCTTCCTTGCATTTCGGCCTTCTTTTCTTCCCCTTCCCTCAGAATTTTGGATTAAATATCCTTGGTTACCTCAGACACCTATAGATATTCAATATGCTCAAGTGTGATTAAAATGAGAGATCATTGCCTCTTATTTATACTCTCCAAGTAGCTTCCTTAAAAACATCTTCTAGGTCACTTGGCCCCACTTTCCTTATT
>WSFP011470086.1:0-17846 GCA_009831015.1 Picea engelmannii | reverse complement strand
TTTTAGGATTGTCGATTGTACACCTATTTCTCAAGTAATGATATGAATTGGAATTCATGGAATTGATGTGTGTTATCAAACCTTTCATTCTGTAAGTTTCTTTTAAAGATACCATGTTGGTATGGAAAGGGCCTACCGACCCATACAAGGAACAAGTTGGATCTCTATCTTTCACCTTACATGAGCCTATAATGGAGTATTCCATCACACTTAGTGTTTTCTTCCAGAATTGATTAGACTACATCTTGCAAACACATGTACAATCAAGACCTCCATCTCTCATCTTACATGCACCTATAATGGATTGTTCTACTATGCCTGGTATTTATTTTAAGCTTGATTAAGTTTATTTTTTAAGAGTATGCAAAGTGTTAATTGTTGTTAGTTTAGTTGCTCTAGGAGATAGAATCAAAATTCATCTTTTCCTTTCATGAGCCATCAATGAACAGGTTCATCACCTGAGCAAGAACTTTAGATCATATGCTTGTTTATGAGTTTTTTATTTCTGATTTTTGAAATGTGTGGAAAGTGTTATTTGAAAAGTGTTAAAACATAGTATTTGGTTTTCTTATAAGCTATATTAATCAAACATAGATAAACCACTTGTTGTTGGCACATATAGTGTAACAACTCTGTTGATTACGAATCTCGGTCGATAATTTATGTTTGGTAATATATTATGCATATAATTGCACCAACATTTTGGCATCGTTGTCGGGGAGATGTAAATGGTAATAGGTAGTATTTGAATTATATTTCTTTAATGGTTTTGGATTGGTTTTATGGACGACCTAAGGGTCGAGAGAAGACGGTAAGACGTGAGGGAAGATCCCACCCATCCACTTTAGTGGGGTTGCTCCAAAGTTAGGTTGTCCTCTCTCGTTCGTGCATAAGTGTTTTTCTTTTAATGCAAGTGTGTTTTTCCTTATTTTATGAAAAAATGTATTTTTATTTGTGCAAATTTAGTTTTATTTATGATCAATTGACTTGTACGAACCGATAACCTAGTGACAGCAGGGTCTCAGTAACCCAAGGAGTTCAAGTTTGATGTGTTTTATTTTTGCAATAGTTTTAATTTCTTAGTTTTAAAATTCAAATCTTTGATGCTAAATAATTTTTTGGGTGTTGTAAGAACCCCTAAGTACTAATTTGTGTTGCGAGACAGAGATCATCAACCAACTAGAGTAATTCAAGGATGATCAAGAGCTTTAAGAATGTTCCTCCAAGAAATTTCTCACATTCTAGTAGCAGCTGGGATATCATCCTCTCAGGAAGAGCATATATTGACAACAGTAAATAATTTATTTGTCTCTCCACAAGAAGATTTAGAAGTCCCTTCACATTCCTCTTGTCAATTTGTTGAGGAGACTAAAGAATCATGGATATAATTCATTGGAGAGCACCCATTGGAACCTGAGATTGAAGAGTTCTTAGCATGTCTCTTGGAAGATCATGTATGAACTCCAAAGACTAATCATCTTGAAGAATATACTCTACGTAGCATGGAAAAGGAGGACATGTTGTGTGACCTAAACAAAGAAAGGAAACAAAAATATCATGATCCTATAGAAAGATGGTTACAATAAATTATCAGGTCACATCATACTCCGGTATGCATTAAAATTTATCTTTTAAACCCAAGTATGAATATATTTCTAACCCTGTTACGCACATGGCTTCACTGGAAGTATTCCTATACTCGAAGGACATTTTCTTTTGTTCAATTAGAGTAGGATAGAAAATAAATAAATAAATGATGCATATAAGTGCAATGCAAGCTATCTTTCATACTTTTTCATAAATGGGAATGTCAAAATTTAACAAAGTAATCAGTTTAAGATCTTTTGTTCCTATAGTAGATTTCTTTCTAAAAGTTATGAAAATTTTGTTTGGAATTTTATGAGAAGATAATCTCTTCATCCTCTGGATGCACACATAATACTGGAAGGGTATTTTCAAAGGAGGAGAAGGCATCCTTGTCAATGGAAGAGAACACTTAAGGGAGTACTTCATGACCTATTTCCTCAAATTTCTTCTTTTTCCTTAAGTTGTTAAAAAAAAATGCATTCGTGCTTTATCATTACCTATCTATTTTAAGACCACTATTTCACAAGGATGATCGATTAAGTAATCTTTTTAATAGAAATTGAAACTGAATGTTAATTCCAGACTATTGTATTCATAGCTGATAATTTTTGGTCAAATAAATCATGAATAATGTATGCATTGTTCAACTTTTGACATTTTTCCTGAATTTTCTGTTTCTAAGCATGAATAAAAATCTAGTTTTAATTAGTTCTATTGGTTTGTTTTTAGCAGTTGTTCGCAACCCTCTCAAAAATCCTCCTTATTTTTTTTAGCGTCTCACATTGTGTCCATGAGGGAATTCAAAACCTTAGGCATGGTGGAGTGGTTGTTGGGACCTTTAGATTCCTTTTCAGCTTCTATCAACAAGTCCAAATCAACATGTTATCCGGTATTTGTCAACAAATTCAACATGTACAGTGTGATCTGGTACCGATATTGTTGAGTAGTGATTGTAATCATTTTCTACAGCCTAATGAGTATTCCAGTCACACTGTGAGGTCTGCAAATTCCAGTTTAAAGATCATGCAGAATCATGTTCCGGTATTGTCCTATTCCGATACTGCTGAATCTTGTTTCAGTACTGTCTTGTTCTGGTACTACAGAATCTTGTTCCCGTATTGTCATGTTCTGGTATTGCAGAAACATGTTTCGGTACAAGTTGTCAATTTGGTACTGATGCCAAGGTGATATGATCTTTGTCTTGTACTTAACATTGTTTTCACTTCAGGTAATTGGAGGTATGTGGTAATCTTTTCATGTTCTTTCTATCAAGGATCATTTAAGTCTTGTGTTGAATTGTTCTTTACTCTCATGTACATCTTCCTCCTACATTGCTACACTCACCCCTAAATGAATCATCCTTGCTATCCTTTAAGGAGATATTTTCACATTGATTTCTATATGATAATGGGTGTGTTTGTCTTATTTCCTCATCATTATGAAAAAATGATTAATAATTGACATATCAATTGAAAAGTGGTGACAACATTATGTCTAATACTAACCTAGTTGATTCAACAAGTTTTTATCCAAGTTTATCTTTACAAGTTTCTCTTGGGAGGTATTGATGAAAACATCATGTGGTGGACCGCCCCTTGCAAAACCTCAATGAACTTTCATGAAAACCCTAATAGGATTAACTAGAGGGACCTCTTAGTCATTATCCTAGATGTTCCATTATACATTGAATAGTTGAGATTTAAGGCTAATGTGGATGATGTCACCCTTGAGATAATTGAAAGTAATTAATTATCTGCCTAATAACTTTAAAGCACTCTTGTACCACCTCCCTTCCTTATACTCTAAAGTTGTCAATGAATAGTATACATCATTCTAAATATTTTGAGTAATATAATTAAAAGGATGTGTCAGGAAGTACAAGTAAACCCATCGAGGTACTGGACATGCCTGCTGGCAGTGGGGCCATGCTTGTATGGTACTAAGGTAAACCCACTGAGGTACTGAACAGGCATGCTGGCAGTGGGGCTATGTCGGGTAAAGGGACTTGAAAAAGATAAATTGGCACACCTAAAACTAAACAAAAACTATTGGGTCTCATTCTGAAGCAATCATTATCAAATCAATGCTAGGAGATGACCTTTATATCTCTCGGATGATGTTCTTAAGAATCTTCAAGTATCCACTTTAGGGTTCTATCTTTAAAATAAATAGGTTTGCATGAAAGTGGGACCCTCGGTATATATAATTCGCCCTACCTAAGCAATAATAGATTCATCTCTACAAACTTGGATAAGAGACGAATTAATCATATTCGGATGTATTCTTTTATGTGTTCTATATTCAAATGGGATCTAAACTATGCTTATATCACTTTTATTTTAAAGGTAATCTATCTAGGGGGCCTATTAGTCAAAGTCGTTATGAAAACTCTTGGCCACTATCTTATAATCATATTAGAGTCACATCCATCTCTTTCTCCTAATTATGATCCACAATAGATTGGATAAGACTTAACGTCAAATCACTAACATATTTAATCTATTACTCATGACTCCACTTTGCCATCATAACTACTTTGTCATGGGTAAGAAGTGTGAATCATAGGCGAGGACGATTATATTGTATACAGGTTACTTAAAAGAGAACTTAAGGAGATGAATAAGGGTGGAACTTCAGGGAATACTTGATCGAGTGAGGAGTACCATCAATTTTGAATTTTTGAAGACCATTGTTGCATGAGAACATGCAATGGATAAGGCATGGGGGAAATTTTGAACCTCCTTTTTGTCACCACCAATTGCCTTATTTTGTCCCATATCCTCACCAATTTTTCCTAATACATATGCACTCTCTGCCTATTTTCCTCAACAGACATGTCCTTTAGTAATTATTGTGTACATGTGAGGTAACTTATGTTTAATCATGATTTATGATGATTTATTAATGATTTGGATCGAATATTTGATGTTTAAATCTCTCTAATTACTTTGAATGATCTAAATAGACTTTATGACAAAAAACCTTATTCATTCGGTACATGTTTCGGAGTTCATCCAATACTCAGCTCTTCCGTTACCAATGTCGTTCTCATCCGGTACCAATGTTGTGCATGTTTGGTACCTATTTTGGTGCTCGTCTGGTACTAGATATAGTTCAAAATTTTGGAATTCTTCTAGAGGAAAATCGGGGACATGGGTTTTGTCCAGAGAGACATCTACATGTAGAAAAGTGTATTAGAATCCACCCATATCACACGTGTAAAACTCCATCTCAGGGGGAATAATTCTGCAAAAATTAAAAAAAGTCTCAAACTACCAAATTACACCTCGATTTTCGTGCAGATGGTATCGGATCTATAAATTATGCGATATGGGTTTTTTATAGACTATGGAAAATTGAGTAAAGTGTGATCACTTTTCCAAAATTTGAATTGGTTTAGAATATATGGGTGGATCTCTAACTCGAAGCTGCCCAAATTGATGAAAACCCCAGATTTTTGGGATTTATCCTTAAATTGTAAAAATTGTTTTTTGAGTTTGGAGATTTGGTTTTATCCATTCCTCCATGGATTTTATGTACAAATAAGACCTCATAGGTTTTAGGAAGAGAGGTAGGAATTGTTATGTTGTAGGTTTGATTTTTGAGGATTATTGATTGTACGCATATTTCTCAAGTAATGACATAAATTGTAGTTCACGGAAATGATGTGTGTTATAAAATCTTTCATTTTTTAAGTTTCTACTAAAGCTACCTTGTTGGTACAGAAAGGGCCCACCGACCCAACCAAGGAACAAGTTAGATCTCCATATTTCACCTTACATAAGCCTATAATGGAGTATTCCACCACACTTAGTGTTTTCTTCCAGAATTGATTAGACTACATCTTGCAAACACAAGCACAATCAAGACCTCCATCTCTCACCTTACATGCACCTATAATGGAGTGTTTTACTTTGTCTGGTATTTCTTTTAAGCTTGATTGAGTTTCCTTTTTAAGAGTATGTAGAGTGTTAATTGATGTTAGTTTAGTTGGTCTAGGAGATAGAATCAAAGTTCATCTTTTCCTTTCATGAGCCATCAATGAATAGGTCCATCACCCGAGCAAGAACTTTAGATCATATGCTTGTTTATGAGTTTTTGATTTCTGATTTTTGAAATGTGTGGAAAGTGTTATTTGAAAAGTGTGAAAATGGAGTATTTGGTTTTCTTATAAGCTATACTCATCATACATAGATAAACCACCTGTTTTCGACACATATAGTGTAACAACTCTGTTGATTATGAATATCGGTTGATAATTTATGTTTGGTAATATATTATGCATATAATTGCACCAACATTTTGGCACTGTTGTTGGGAAGTTGTAAATGGTAATAGGTAGTATTTGAATTACATTTCTTTAATGCTTTGGATTGGTTTTATGGATGACCTAAGGTCAGAGAGAAGACAGTAAGACATGAGGGAAGATCCCACACATCCACTTAGTGGGGTTTCTCCAAAGTTATGTTGTCCTCTCCCTTTCATGCATAAGTGTTTTTCTTTTAATGCAAGTGTGTTTTTCGTTATTTTATGGAAAAGTGTGTTTGTTTTATGCAAATTTAGTTTTATTTATGATGAGCTGACTTGTGTGAACCGATAACCTGGTGACAACAAGGTCCCAATAACACAAGGAGTTCAAGTTTGGTGTGTTTTATTTTTGCAATAGTTTTAATTTCTTAGTTTTAAAATTCAAATATTTGATGATAAATCATTTTTGGGGTATTGTCAGAACCACCGAGTACTAATTTGTGTTGTGAGATAGGGATCATCAACTAGCTAGAGTAATTCAAGGATGATCAAGAGCTTGAAGAATGTTCCTCCAAGAACTTTCTCACAATCTAGCATCATTTGGGATATCCGCCTCTCAGGAAGAGCATATCTTGACAAAAATAAATAATTTGTTTGTCTCTCCACAAGAAGATTTAGAAGTTCATTCGGATTCCTCTTGTCAATTTGTTGAGGAGACTAAAGAATCATGGATATAATTCAATGGAGAGCACGCATTGGAATCTGAGATTGAGGAGTTCTTAGCATGCCTCTTGGAAGATCATGTATGTACTCCAAAGACCAGTCATCTTGAATAAGATACTATGCATAGCATGGAAAATGAGGACATGTTGTGTGACCTAAACAAAGAAAGGAAACAAGAATATCATGATCCTATTTAAAGATGGTTCCAATTAGTTATCAGATCACACTACTCTTTTACTTTTCATTATTGTTTGATCTCATCATCAAAGTAGTTGGTCCTTCATACTCCGGTATGCATTAAAATTTATCTTCTAAACCCGAGTATGAATATGTTTCTAACCCTGTTACGCACATGGCTTCATTGGAAGTATTCCTATACTTGAAGGACTTTTTATTTTGTTCAATTAGAGTAGGATAGCAAATAAATAAATAAATGATGCATATAAGTGCAATGCAACCTATCTTTCATACTTTTTCATAAATGGGAATGTTAAAAGTTAACAAAACAATCAGTTTAAGATCATTTGTTCCTCTAGTAGATTTCTTTCTAAAAGTTATGACAATTTTGTTTGGAATTTTATGAAAAGGTAATATCTTCATGCTTCGAATGCACACATAATACTGGAAGGGTATTTTCAAAAGTGGAGAAGTAATCATGTTTAACGGAAGAGAACAATTAAGGGAGTACTTCGTGACCTATTTCCTCAAATTTCTTCTTTTTCCTTAAGTTGTTAAAAAAAATGCATTTGTGCTTTATCATTACCTATCTACTTTAAGACCACTATTTCACAAGGATGATCGATTAAGTGATATTTTTAATAGAAATTGAAACCGAATGTTCATTCTGTTGAAATATTGTAATTGCAAAGAGTATTTTATTTATTATTGATGTATTATTCATTAGATCAATCCACTTTTGTGGATTGATCATGTTGGGTATTGTAAATGATCAAATCCCTTTTGTGGATTGGTCAAACCCTAATTGTAATGGGATAAATGAAAAGTAAGCCCCAAAATATATTAAAGTGGTTATAACCACCCAGAATATATTAAAGTGGCTATAACCACCCAGAATGAGAAATCGGCCCTGCCAGTGAAAAGACACCTCACTCCAGCGCCTGCCAGATTGTATAAATAAAGAGGCTAATGCCCCATTTGGACACACACTCACTTGTTCATCAGAGCACAAGTTCTGAGCTGCAGTTGGAGAAGAAGGAAGAGAGAGAGAGGTGCATTATTGGGAGAGGACTTTCTGTATTTGTTTGAGTTATCTCTTGGCATTGTATTGGCTATCTATATTAAGGAAGTGTTTGTTGGGTTTTATCCCCCATGAGGGTTTCCCAGGATAAATGTTTTGTCTCTTGTGATTGTGTATTTCTCAGTGATCATATCTATGCTATGGTTATCTAGTAAGTTGAAAAGAAACCTAATAATATCTTAAACCTTAACACATTCCAGACTATTTTATTCATAGTTAATAATTTTTGGTTAAATAAATCATGAATAATGTATGCATTGTTCAACTTTTGTCATTTTCCCTGAATTTTCTATTTCTAATCATGAATAAAAATCTAGTTTTAATTAGTTATATTGGTTTGTTTTTAGCAATTGTTTGTAACCCTCTCAACAACCCTCCTTATTTTTTTTAGCATCTCACATTATGTGCATGAGGGCATGAAAAACCTCAGGCATGGGGGATTGGTTGTTGGGACCTTTAGATTATTTTTCCTCTTCTGTCAACAAGTCCAAATCAACATGGTATCTGGTACCTATCAACAAATTTCGCATGTACAATGTGATCTGGTACCGATATTGTTGAGCAGTGATTGTAAGCATTTTCTACAGCTTGAAACTTAGAGTATTCCAGTCACACTGTGAGGTCTGCAAATTCCAGTTTAAAGATCATGTAGAATCCTGTTCTGGTACTGTTATGTTCCGGTACTGCAGAATCTTGTTCCGGTACTGTCATTTTCTAGTACTGAAGAATATTGTTCCGGTACTGCAGAATCATGTTTCGGTACTAGTTTCCAATATGGTATTAATGACAAGGTGACATGATTGTTGTCTTGTTTTCACTTCAGGTAATTAGAGGTATGGGTTAATATTTTCATGTTCTTTCTATCAAGGATCATTTAAGTCTTGTGCTGAACTGTTCTTTACTCTCATGTACATCTTCCTCCTACATTGTTACGCTCACCCCTAAATGAATCATCATTTAAATCCTTTAAGGAGATATTTTCACATTTAACTCTATATCATAATGGGTGCACCTGTCTTATTTCTTCATCATTATGAAAAAATGATTAATAATTGACATATCAATTGAAAAGTGGTGACACCATTATGTCTAATACTAACCTAGTTGATTCAACAAGTTCTTATCAAAGTTTATCTTTACAAGATTCTCTTGGGAGGTATTGATGAAAACATCATGTGGTGGACTGCCCTTGCAAAACCTCAATGAACTTTCATGAGAACCCTAATAGGATTAACTAGAGGGACCTCTTAGTCATTATCTTAGATGTTCCATTATACATTGAATAACTGAGATTTAAGGATAATTTGGATGATGTCACCCTTGGGATAATTGCAAGTATTTAATTATGTGCCTAATAACTCTAAAACACTCTCATACCACCTGCCTTACTTATACTCTAAATTTGTCAATGAAAAGTATACATCATTCTAAATATTTTGAGTAATATAATAAAAATGAAGTATCGGGAAGTACAAGTAAACTCGTCAAGGTATTGAATAGACCGGTTGAGAGCAGGGCCATGCTTGTATGGTACTAAGGTAAACCCATCGGGGTACTGAACAGGCCTGCTGGCAGCGGGGCTATGTCGGGTAAAGGGAGTTGAAAAAAATAAATTGACACACCTAAAACTAAACAAAAACTCTTGGGTCTCATTCTGAAGCAATAATTATCAAATCAAGGCTAGGAGATGACCTTTGTATCTCTCAGATGATGTTCTTAAGAACCTTCAAGTATCCACTTTAGGGTTCTATCTTTAAAATAAATAGGTTTGCATGAAAGTGGGACCCTTAGTATATGTAATTCACCCTACTTAAGAAATAAGATCTTCATCGCTATAAACTTGGATAAGAGATGAGTTAATCATCTTGGGATGTTATCTTTTATGTGTTCCTATCTTCAAATGGGATCTAAACTATGCTTATATCACTTTTATTTTAAAGGTAATCTAGCAAGGGGGTCTATTAGTCAAAGTCATTATGAAAACTTTTGACCACTATCCTATAATCATATTAGAGTCACATCCATCCCTTTCTCCTAATTATGATCCACAACAGATTGGATAAGATTTAATGTCAAATCACTAATAGATCTAATCTATTACTCATGACTCCATGTTGCCATCATAACTACTTTGCCATGGGTAAGAAGTGTGAATCATAGGCTAGGAGGTTTATATTTTATAGCACGTTACTTAAAAGAGAACTTAAGGAGTTGAAGAAGGGTGGAACTTCAAGGAATTCTTGATTGAGTGAGGAGTACCATCAATTTTGAAATTTTTAAGATCATTGTTGCATGACATGCAATGGATAAGGCATGGGGGGAATGTTGAGCCTCCTTTTTGTCACCTCCAATTGCCTTATTTTGTCCCATATCTTGACCAATTTTGCCTAATACATATGCACTCTCTACCTATTTTTCTCAACAAACATGTCCTTTAGTAATTATTGTGTACATATGAGGTAACTTATGTTTAATCATGATTTATGATGATTTATTAATGATTTGGATTGATTATTTGATGTTTAAATCTCTCTAATTACTTTGAATGATCTAAGCAGACCTTATGAAAAGAACCCCTACTCATATGGTACCTGTTTCAACGTTCATCCAGTACTCATCTTGTCCATTACCAATGTTGTGCTTGTCTGGTACTTATTTATGTGCTCGTCCGATACCAGATATAGTTCGAAATTTTAGAATTCTTCTAGAGGAAAATCAGAGAGATGGGTTTTGTCCATAGCGATGTCTACATGTGGTCAAGTGTGTCAAAATTAACCCAGATCGCACGTGTGGACCTCCATATTAGAGGGAATTATTCTGCAACAATTAGCAAAAATCTCAAACTGCCAACTTGTGCCTCGATTTTCGTTTAGATGGTATCAAATCTATAAATTCTACGATATAGGTTTTGTCTAGAATGTGGAAAATTGAGTATTACGCGAAAACTTTTCCAAAATTCGAATTGTTTTAGAAGATATGGGTGGATCTCTAATTTGAATCTGCCCAAATTGATGAAAAACCTAGATTTTTGGGATTTATCCTAAAATTGTAAAAATTGTTTTTTGAGTTTGGGGATTTGGTTTCATCCATTTCTCCATGGATTTTATGTTTAAATAAGACCCCATAGGTCTGAGGAAGAGAGGGAGGAATTGTTATGCTATAGGTTTGATTTTTGAGGATTGTTGATTATACACTTATTTCTCAAGTAATGATATAAATTGTAGTTCATGGAATTGGTGTCTGTTATCAAACCTTTAGTTATGTAAGTTTCTTTTAAAGCTACCTTGTTGGTACGGAAAGGGCCCACCAACCCAACCAAGGAACAAGTTGGATCTCCATATTTCACCTTACATGAGACTATAATGGAGTATTCCACCAAACTTAGCGTTTTCTTCCATAATTGATTAGACTACATCTTACAAACACATGCATAATCAAGACCTCCATCTCTCACCTTACATGCACCTATAATGGAGTGTTTTACTCTTCCTGGTATTTCTTTTAAGCTTGTTTGAGGTTCCTTCTTAAGAGTATGCAGAGTGTTAATTGTTATTATTTTAGTTTCTCTAGGAGATAGAATCAAAGTTCATATTTCCTTTTCATGAGCCATCAATGAACATGTCCATCACCTAAGCAAGAACTTTAGATCATATGCTTGTTTATGAGTTTTTGATTTCTGATTTTTGAAATGTGTGGAAAGTGTTATTTGAAAAGTGTGAAAACAAAGTATTTGATTTTCTTATAAGCTATAGTCATTATACATAGATAAACCACCTATTATCGGCACATATATTGTAGCAACTCTGTTGATTACAAATCTCGATCGATAATTTATGTTTGGTAATATATTATGCATATAATTGCACCAACATTTTGACGTCGTTGTCGGGGAGTTTTAAACGGTAATAGGTAGTATTTGAATTAGATTGTTTTAATAGTTTTGGATTGGTTTTATGGACGAACTAAGGGCGGAGAGAAGACTGTAAGACGTGAGGGAAGAGCCCACATATCAACTTTAGTGGGGCTGCTCCAAAGTTAGGTTGTCCTCTCCCTTTCATGCATAAGTGTTTTTCTTTTAAAGCAAGTGTGTTTTTCCTTATTTTATGCAAAAGTGTGTTTTTATTTATGAAATTTTAGTTTATTTATGATGAGCTGACTTGTGCAAACTGATAACCTGGTGACAACAGGGTCCCAATAACGCAAGGAGTTCAAGTTTGGTGTGTTTTATTTTTGCAATAGATTTAATTTCTTAGTTTTAAAATTCAAATCTTTGATGATAAATCATTTTTGGGGTGATGTAAGAACCTCTGAGTACTAATTTGTGTTGTGAGACAAGGATTATCAACTAACTAGAGTAATTCAAGGATGATTAAGATCTTGAAGAATTTTCCTCCAAGAACTTTCTCAAATTCTAGCAACAGCTGGGATATCCACCTCTCAGGAAGAGCATATCTTGATAGTAGCAAATAATTTATTTGTCTCCCCACAAGAAGATTTTGAAGTCCCTTCGGATTCCTCTTGTCAATTTGTTGAGGATACTAAAGAATCATGGATAGAGTTCAATGGAGAAAACCCATTGGAACCTAAGATTGAGGAGTTCTTAGCATGCCTCTTGGAATATCATGCATGTACTCCAAAGACCAATTATCTTGAAGAAGATATTATGTGTATCATGGAAAAGGAGGACATGTTGTGTGACCTAAACAAAGAAAGGAAACAAGAATATGATGATCCTATTGAAATATGGTTCCAATTAGTTATCAGGTCACACTTATCTTTTACTTTTCGCTATTGTTTGTTCTCATCATCAAAGTAGTTGGTCCTTCATACTCTGGTTTGCATTAAAATTTATCTTTTAAACCCAATTATGAATATATTTCTAAACATGTTATGCACATGGCTTCACTAGAAGTATTCCTATACTTGAAGGACTTTTTCTTTTGTTCAATTAGAGTAAGATAGAAAATAAATAAATAAATGATGCATATAAGTGCAATGCAACCTATATTTCATACTTTTTCATAACTAGGAATTTCAAAAGTTAACAAAGAAATTAGTTTAAGGTATTTTGTTCCTCTAGTAGATTTATTTCTAAAAGTTTTGACAATTTTGTTTGGAATTTTATGAGAAGGTAATCTCTTCATCCTATGAATGCACACATAATACTGAAAGGGTATTTTCAAAAGTGGAGAAGGCATCCTTGTCAATGGAAGAGAACACTTAAGGGAGTACTTCATAACATATTTCCTCAAATTTCTTCTTTTTCGTTATGTTGTTAAAAAAAATGCATTCGTGCTTTATTATTACCTATCTATTTTAAGACCACTATTTCATAAGGATGATTGATTAAGTGATATTTTTAATAGAAATTGAAACTAAATGTTAATTCCAAACTATTTTATTCATAGCTAATATTTTTTGGTCAAATAAATCATGAATAATGTATGCATTGTTCAAATTTTGACATTTTCCCCGAATTTTCTATTTCTAATCATGAATAAAAATCTAGTTTTAGTTAGTTCTATTGTTTTGTTTTTAG
Source organism: Picea engelmannii (assembly GCA_009831015.1). Classification (NCBI taxonomy): domain Eukaryota; kingdom Viridiplantae; phylum Streptophyta; class Pinopsida; order Pinales; family Pinaceae; genus Picea; species Picea engelmannii. Next base: position 4,491 of record WSFP011470086.1, on the reverse strand, counting down.
TAGTTGTTCACAACCCTCTCAACAACCCTCCTTATTTTTTTTAGCGTCTCACATTGTGTGCATGAGGGCATGCAAAACCTCAGGCATGGGGGAGTGGTTGTTGGGACCTTTCGAATCTTTTTCAGCTTCTGTCAACAAGTCCAAATCAACATGTTATCTGGTACCTGAAAACAAATTGAGCATGTACAGTGTGATCCGAAGCAGTGATTGTAAGCATTCTCTACAGCCTGAAACTTAGAGTATTACAGTCACACTGTGAGGTCTACAAATTCCAGTTTAATGATCATGCTTAATCTTGTTCTTGTATTGTCATGTTCCGGTACTGCATAATCATGTTCAGGTACTGCAGAATCTTGTTTCGATACTGTTATGTTACAGTACTGCAGAATATTGTTATAGTATTGTCCTGTTCTGGTACTTCATAAACATGTTCCGGTAATAGTTTTCAATCTTGTATTGATTCCAAGGTGATATTATATGTTTCATGTACTTAACATTGTTTTCACTTTAGGTAATTTGAGGTATGGGCTAATCTTTTCATGTTCTTTCTATCAAGGATCATTTAAGTCTTGTGTTGAACTATTCTTTACTCTCATGTACATCTTCCTCCTACATTGCTACACTCACCCCTACATGAATCATCCTTTCTATCCTTTAAGGAGATATTTTCACATTTAGCTCTATATGATAATGGGTGCACCGGTCTTATTTACTCATCATTATGAAAAAGTGATTAATAATTGACATATCCATTGAAAAGGGGTGACATCATTATGTCTAATACTAACCTAGTTGTTTCAACAAGTTCTTATCGAAGTTTATCTTTACAAGTTTCTCTTGGGAGGTATTGATGAAAACATCATGCAGTGGATCACCCTTGCAAAACCTCAATGAACTTTCATGAAAACCCTAATAGGATTAACTAGAGGGACCTGTTAGTCATTATCTGAGATGTTCCATTATACATTGAATAATTGAGATTTAAGCCTAATGTGGATGATGTCACCCTTTGGATAATTGCAAGTAATTAATTATGTGCCTAATAACTCTAAAACACTCTCGTACCACATGCCTTCTTTATACTCTAAAGTTGTCAATGAACAATATACATCATTCTATATCTTTTTAGTAATATAATAAAAAAGAAGTATCAAGAAGTACAAGTAAACTCGTCAAGGTACTGAACAGGCCTGTTGGCAACGGGACCATGCTTGTATGGTACTAAGGTAACCCCGTCGGGGTGTTGAACAGTCCTACTCGCAGCGGGGCTATGTTGGGTAAAGGGTGTTGAAAACATTAATTGACACACCCAAAACTAAACAAAAACTCTTGGATCTCATTCTGAAGCAATCATTATCAAATAAAGGCTAGGAGATGACCTTTATATCTCTCGGATGATGTTCTTAAGAATCTTCAAGTATCCACTTTAGGTTTATATCTTTAAAATAAATAATTTTGCATGAAAGTGGGACCCTCAATATATGGAATCCAACCTAACTAAGAAAGAAGAGCTTCATCCCTATAAACTTGGATACAAAACGAGTTAATTGTCTTGGGATGTATTCTTTTATGTGTTCTTATCTTCAAATGGGATCTAAACTATGCTTATATCACTTTTATTTTAAAGGTAATCTAGTCAGGGGGTCTATTAGTCAAAGTCATTATGAAAACTCTTGGCCAGTATCCTACAATCACATTAGAGTCACATCCATCCCTTCTCCTAATTATGATCCACAACAGATTGGATAAGACTTAACGTCAAATCACTAACAGATCTAATCTATTACTCATGACTTTGTTTTTCCATCATAACTACTTTGCCATGGGTAAAAAGTGTGAAGCATATGCTAGGAGGTTTATATTGTATAGAAAGAGAACTTAAGGAGCTGAAGAAGGGTGGAACTTCAGGGAATGCTTGATCAAGTGAGGAGAACCATCAATTATGAAATTTTGAAGATCATTGTTGCATGAGGACATGCAATGGATAAGACATGGGGGGAATGTTGAGCTTCCTTTTTGTCACCTCCAATTGCCTTATTTTGTCCCATATCCTGACCAATTTTTCATAATACATATGAAATCTCTACCTATTTTCCTCAATAGACATGCCCTTTAGCAATTATTGTGTACATATGAGGTAACTTATGTTTAATCATGATTTATGATGATTTATTAATGATTTAGATTGAATATTTGATGTTTAAATCTCTCTAATTACTTTGAATGATCTAAGCATACCTTATGAAAACAAAACCTATTCATTTGGTACATGTTTCTGCATTCATCCATTACTTAGCTTGTCTGGTACCAATGTTGTGCTCATTTGGTACCTATTTCTGTGCTCGTCCAGTACCATATATAGTTCAAAATTTTGGAATTATTCTAGAAGAAAATCAAGGACATGGGTTTTCTCTAGAGCGACGTCTAGATGTGGAAAAGTGTGTTAGAATTCATCAATATCACATGTTTTGACCTCCATCTCAGGGGGAATGATTCTGCAAAAATCTCAAACTGCCAACTTGTGCCTTGATTTTCGTATAGATGTTATCAGAACTAGAAATTCTACGATATGGGTTTTGTCTAGAATGTGGAAAATTGAGTAATACACCTGCACTTTTCCAAAATTTGAATTGTTTTATAAGATATGGGTGGATCTGTATCTCGAATCTACCCAAATTGATGAATAACCCAGATTTTTGAGATTTATCCTAAAATTGTAAAAATTCTTTTATGAGTTTGGCAATTCGGTTTCATCCATTCCTCCATGGATTTTATGTATAAATAATACCTCATAGGTCTGAGAAAGAGAGGGAGGAATTATTATGTTGTAGGTTTTATTTTTTAGGATTGTTGATTGTACACCTATTTCTCAAGTAATGATATAAATTGTAGTTCATGGAATTGATGCGTGTTATCAAACCTTTCGTTCTGTAAGTTTATTTTAAAGATACCTTGTTGGTACGACAAGGGCCCACCTACCCAACCAAGGAACAAGTTGGATCTCCATCTTTCACCTTACATCATCTTATAATGAATTATTCCACCACACTTAGTGTTTTCTTCCATAATTGATTAGACTACATCATGCAAACACAAGCACAATCAAGACCTCCATCTTTCACCTTACATGCACCTATAATGGAGTGTTTTACTCTTCTTGGTATTTATTTTAAGCTTGATTGAGTTTCCTTTTTAAGAGTATGTAGAGTGTTTCTCCACCCTACTGGATGTTATGAAGATTCTGCACTTCAGGCGACACCAGGAGGTGAACGCATGCGTCAAATTAATGTTGTCTTGCTATCATGGAGGTTATTTGTGGTTGAACTGTCGCATCACAGTGGATCCAACATTGATCAATCAGATCACAGGGTTAAGCATGCAAGGCCCCGACCCATAGGATTTCTACCCCGGAAATACCGCGGATCGCACTCTCACCCAGAGGATAAAGGATACTTATGGAGATGTAGAGAAGGGAACGTGAGGCTACAAGGTAGACTCTATCTAGAGAGGCACAGTGATCCTAGCCTATCAACTGATCGCAGGGAAATTAGTTCGCAAGAACCATCCCACCCAAGTAACCAGATTTGTAGGTGACCTCACAAGGAAGTGCGTGGAAGGCCTACACATGAATTTGGAGAAGTACTTGGTGAACCAGTTAGAACTGGACTGCAGGGAAGTGAAAGACCAAGGATATGAGTTCCACTTCATTTGGCTTCTCATCTTAATCGGGTTCATCGCATGGGAGATGCCGGAAGGTGCGACCTTCCCGGACATCGAGCCCTTTGAACCACTGGCCACGAAGTTTAGTATGTTGTGGTACTCCAGTGACATGAACAAGTAGTGGTAATCAAATGTCGTATTCCACACTTATTAAACCCAGCTGAAGACTGCTATCCATTATGAGCCTCGTATAACCTTGAACACACTCCACAGGTTTAGACCCTTGATGAAATTCAACGCAGACCTCCATTTCATCTATATCACAACGTGCACTAATGAGCATAAACAATAGTTGCAGTCATACTACAAGATGAAGGGGGAAGACTTAGAAGAGATTACCAAGGAATGGTCGACAAACCTCCTTGTTCCAGTGAACCCCGTAGAGATATCTAATATCGATAGTTCAGAAGAAGCGCACGATACACCTGGACCAAGCAAGACCAAGAACAATGAAGAAGCCCAATATGTCCACAGTACCTCGGTGAAGACTACTTCTATCTCACCTGACCAAGGAGGTAATGATGAAGAAATAGATGGCGCAGAAGTCGAACAAAAGAAAGGCGAGGTTACACCACCTAGAGACAAGGAGGACCCCTCGAAGAAAAGGAAGGTTTCCCCTCCGAAACCTTCCTCAAGGAAGAAATCGAAAGAAACCAGGACTAAGTTTGAGACCACCCTCACTTCAGACGACTTTGACTTCATCGTCGCAACACTGAATGATGGTTCGCTAGAGATAATAGAGAAGAAGGAAGCTAAGCAGGAGGAGGTGTT
>WSFP011470085.1:0-17846 GCA_009831015.1 Picea engelmannii | reverse complement strand
ACCTCCTTTTACCCCACTTAAATGTTCAAGTACAAGATGATTCAAAATGAAAATGTCTCCTTGGTATATATAGGAGACTAGGAGGTATAATTACAACTAATGGCCTAAATCTGACATAACTAAAATAACATTACTAATACAATACGCCCCAATTAAGGGGTAATGAGCCAATATTAGGGCTTAACAAAATTTTTATTAAAATCTTCAACTGTACCATTAACTTGAGGATGATATAGAGTGCTCTTCTGGTGATGGATCGTGAAATCTTGAGTGAGATTTTGGATAGTCTCGTTCATAAAGTGTGAGCCCTAATCAGTCATCAATATCCATGGACATATGAATCTAGTGATAATATTGTCAAAAATGAAGCACGCCATAGTCTCGGTTGTACAATCCTTGATTGGTGTGACTTCAACCCATATTGTTAGATGTTCTATGGTAGTGATAATGTAGCATGTGTCATTGCGCCATGTGGGTGGATTGATAGGTCCAACAAAGTCGATGACCCATTTGTCGAAGGGTTCAAGTGCCGTCACTAGGAAGAGGGGGAGCTCATCTCTTCAACAGGGCTTTCCCACATGTTGACATACATTCTAGCGCTTGCAGTAGTCCTTAGAATCGATGAAGAGAGAGGGCCACCAAAGTCCAGCACATAGAACCTTGCATGTATTGGCCTTGTCAGCGTTATGCGCCCCCCAAAATTCCTTCATGTGCCTTATATAGGATGGAATCCCTTCATATACCAAAGCACAATGACGTAGGATTCCATATGCACCCAACTTATACAACTTCTCGACAATCAACTGATAATCGACACTGCGGTTCACCAGTTGGCAACGCTGTGCAGGATTATATTCCCTGGGAGTTTGTTCAAAAATAAGGAATTAAACTATTTTGGTAAGTTGATCTGGGATGACTTCGATGCAGAAGAGTTGTGCATCGGGAAGCTCGTCGTCGAGGCTGTTAGTAGCCTCCCCCATCTCAATGCACGATAAATGATCCAGTTCCACATTGTGTTTTCTTGGTTTTACCTCAACCTCGAAGTCAAATTTTTGAAACAAGAGAAACGACCAACATATGCGGCCACCCAACACTGGTTTATTAACTAAATACTTGAGGGTGGAATGATCAGTGAAGAATTTGAAGATAGACCCCAATAAGTAGTAGCATAATTTTTGTAGGGCATATACCATAACCATGCCTTCACATTTGGTTGTAGTATAATTCCGCTCAACATCAAACAAATTTTAGCTAGAAAAGTATATTGGATGATTGATACTTCCTTCCCCTAGCTAGTCCATAACGACACCCAATGCGATGGATGAAGCATCGACATGAACATGAAATATCTTGGACCAATCTGGAAAAATTAAAATGGGTGTAGTAACTAGTTTTTCATTCAGGGTATCAAAAACTTGCTGGCATTTTGATGTCCATTCATATTTAATATCTTTATGCAACAACCTTTCCAAAGGGGTTGCGGTTTGAGAATAATTTTGGATGAACCGTCAGTAGTATCCGGTATGTCCCAATCTTGCGTGCATCCCACGATCTGAAGTAGGGGCCACCATATCTAGGATGACGATAATCTTGGTCGGGTTGACTAACAAGTCATCTTTACACATGACATGGCCAAACAATATACCAAAGGGAGTACAAAATATGCACTTCTTCAAATTCAAAGAGATTTTTAGTTGGTGGCATTGATCTAGCATTACCTGTAGATCTTGTATATGGCCTTTTACTAGACTGAACAAAATCCAATCATCCAAGTATACCTAAAGGAACTTATGGATAAACTCCTTGAACGCTGCTACCACGATCCAAGAAAATACCGCAGGGACATTTTTTTAACCTGAAGGGCATGACTGCATATGCAAAGGACCGCCATTCAGTTGCAAAAGTGGTTTTGGCCTGATCTTCCTTTGCAATCCAAACTTAAGGATATCCGGAGAAATCATCCATGAAGGATTAGGCTTCGCTGTCGCCAAAATTCTCTAGCACCTCATCAGTGAACGAAGTTGGGAAAGGATCATGGAACCATGCTACTTTGAGGCTCCGCAGATCGATGCATATCTAAATTTCCCCAATCTTTTTCAGTTGAATGACCATGGGACTGATCCAGTTAGATTCTTCGACAAGGACAATGATCCTAGCATCCAACATGCAATCTAGCTCCTTTCACACTTTTCCCTTGTACATAGGATTTAAATGGTAGGGTCTTCTCTTGACTAGTTTGGAATCGAGTTTAAGTTGGATCTTCACAACGCCTAAGGATCTTGTGATGCCCTTCATCTTAGAAAAAATTCAAGGAAATAAGTCTGCATACTCTTTCAAGAGGTCAAGAACCTGGGCGACAACCTCCTTGTCCCAATAATCCCCAATAATATCCATCTTCAATGCTTCTTCTATCCCAATATTGTGTTTCTTATTATTTATAGGTCCGGTATAATCTGGCATAGTCATCTCGACCACCTTTCCCTCTATTTCTTGTTCTCTTTTAGATTCTCGGATCTAGACACTGTGGGGGTCATCATTACCAATGTTGTCCATTTCAATATTCTAGCAATTTACTGCTTCATTTAGCTTGGCCATCGGCTGGTGATATGAGTAGACCACTGGTGGGCTAGTATCCTTTGGCTGCTGGTGAAAAACAAAGTAATTAACATGACTGAGAGATTCATTGACAACTAGATTATCCAAAGTGAACCATAATGTCGAAAAGAATTGGGAAGTCATATGGGTGCACTCACTTGTTTGCCTCTAGAGTTCCTCCTGGATATACCAACTTCGGGGGACCATATCCATGGTATGGACAAAGCAATAGACCCAATGGGATTAATGGATGTTCTTAGTAGTCCAATGCCATTTGCAAAAGGATATGTGTTACTTGGGATCCTCCGTTCCTTTATATGAGCTGTCCAGTTCAAATTCGGCAATGGGATGGAAGCACACCTGTATAAAATTGACTACTTGCTATCAGTTTCGAATATTCGGGTGATGGGTCACCCACCACCTCACCGGGGTCCCTCGAGCCACGACATCCATGGTCTAAAGTATCTTCTCTTTGGGGATGATCTTCTCCATTTGGACCATGAATGTCTCCACTGACCTAGTGCCATCGAACTGCGGGGCATCAGAAAGTTCAGATCCTATCCATCACACTGCCTTTGTGATCCATGCACATCTCCTTGTTGACACCTCATAAAGCTTAATCTGCCATCTATCCAAGGCATATTCAAAATCCTTGTCATAAGATTTGACACTCCTCCAACTTAATTCCTTGTCTATGTTGGGGTTGATGTAATCCTCTTTACGCATTGTGACCTGGTAAATATCTTCAATTGTCGAGATCTGCACATCCTTGTCGATAGGATCATTGTAGCGGTCACCTTCATATGGATTCATTGGCATGACCACGTGCAGGCTGTTACTCTCAAATGAAATTTGAAACTTTTTCAAATTCAATACCACATTGTTGTCAAAATCCCAGTCGATTCCTAGCAATGTAGGGAAGGTATTCGACTCATCCATAATTTCAATGACATTGAAGTGGCCTTTGTTTTTACTCCTTCTATATTCACCTCTACCTTCTCCAGATGACCGATGGGGTAGATATTGTACTAATTGGCTAATCAAAGATGAATGAGCGACCATACCAACTTAGGTTTCCCCATCAATTCCCAAGATTTCTTTGGTAAAATGTTCACATCGGATCCTAGATCTAACATGACTCCATCCATATCATACCCACCAAGCTTTATTGTCATCTTAAAATATCGACCGATGCATGTTTGCTTACTGATCTGGAAGACATCCCTTTCTGGAATCATAGCTGCAATGATGGTCTCATCTCCTTGTTCTTTCCTTCAAGCAGTTAACATCTGATTCAACTTACTTGCAACTTCTAGATCTATGAGAAAACACAAACAACAATGCAAGAAGGTATTGACTTGATCTTCTGATTCTTCCATGCAACCGAGGTCGCACAAGGCTTCTGCGCATACTTTGCGTTGCAATTCTTCTTGGTGTTGTTCATACACTTCCTGCTTAGCACATCGCAACGTAGTATGTCTGCTTGCTTCTTCTATCGATCTTTGGGTTGCACGTTGGATTTATCCATGCATGCGAACTTCCTCCAAAGATCTTTGCATCGCGCGTTGTAGTTCTTCGTGTGTATGCGCTTCCTCCAACGACCTCTGTGTCACCCTCTACACTTCTTCGCGGATCCGTGTTTCTTCTAGCGACCTATGGATCACCCTTTGAACTTCCACTCATATCCGTGCCTCTTGAAGAGACCTTTGAGTAGCATGTTGTAGCTCCTCACATGCTCATTCTTCTTCCAGGTCTCTCTATGCATTGTGCATAAACCGCTTCTGCCAAGCCACATCAAACTTAGGAGGGGGATGGGTGGGATTCCTGATCGTGTTCTCTGCTTGTTGACCCAAACCTTCTCTATGCTTGAAGTTTTCCCCTTTCTTCACCCCTTCACGGGTTACTACCCGAATGTTCACTTCTCCATTCTTATTCTAGTTTTTACGCTCGACATGTACCATGTTATAGTTAGCCTTATTGTCCTCCCACTTTTTTAGCAAGTATGGACAATCCTAGGTTACATGTTCAGGACTATAACGGTATGCGCAAAGCATGCATGACTTAGCACAAAATTGTGAGACATGAACAATCTCATCACAATTGAAACATGTGGGGGGTCTTCCGCCTCCTCCACCATATCCTCGTCTGTGATCGCATCCATACCCACCCCAAGGTCCTCCTTGATATCGACCTCTGTCACTGCCATTGCACTCACCAACCTTTTGTTCCTCTTGTACCTAGAATGTTTCCTGAGTATTATCTTGCATCAACTAGAGGGAGCAGAAACTACTGATATCGTGGCTGACAGACTTACAAAATTCACAGAAGGGGGTGTGATTTGTTTCTTGATACTTCTTTAAGGTGGGGAAGAAGGGTGGCACATGGCCCCATTGATGACATATTTTACAACATTTCGACTGTCCAGATGGAAATGGACTTGACGTGCCTATCGCCACATAATTTGGAAGGTCCGGGCACCCGTCTCGTCGATGCCCTTCTGAATGACATGTAGTGCACCACACATGTTCACGCATGAATTTAGCCTTGGATATATCTTGCAACTATATTTTTAGGTTGGCCAATTGTGACTGAACCTGCACCAACCCAACCGATGTTTTTGCACCTCCATGTGTGGATTCCAAGCACATCGCGATCTCGAGTGCCTCAACTTGAGTCGTCACCCTTTGTTGGGTGAGAGAGACTCATAAATGGGGGAGAAACCCTGCAATGAACCACTGTTTGTGTTGAACGTCCTGGATCTAGAACATCAACCTATCCAACAAGATTTTGAATCGTTGGTCATAATCCTAGACACTCTTTCCTTCCTTCTGCTTGATTTAATTGATTTCTATAATGCATTGGGACTGTTACTTCAACTTCTGAAATTCCTAAAGCACATCATGTTTGATCTTGGCTAGGGACCTCACTTGTCTTGTTGTCACAATAGTATTATACTTAATGTACCACGTCAGGGCCCAATCCCTGAACACAGTCTCCAATTGCACAATCTTAGCTGCCTCATCTGTAACTCTCTTTATAGAACATATTGCTTCACAAGTGAATCGTTGTTTCTTGGCATCATCCTTACTTGTTCAATGGAACGTGGATAATCTTAGCGTACTATCTTGGTTGGCCATCTTGTAACTAGAGTTAGTTCCACTCTTTTAACTGCTATTGTCTGGATCCTTCCACACCACTATCACTTGGGGTAAATTATTGTTGACTTCACCTTCTCCTTCACTTGTGTCGTCACTCCTTTGATATTCTTCTCTTTCTTCAACAGTAACCTATTCACTATCTTCTATGTGTTATTAATGATTAAAATTGTGCAAGGGGGGTGGAACAAAAGGGGGGTAAGGCCATCTTCTCCTGAAATTTATTGTGAGGGGACCCAAAGAGCTATATATTTGTAGTCATGCAAGACTATCCAACATTATCAGTTTGTCTTCCCCACCACTAGGGGAGCCTCCATATTCCTTCACTTTTGATGCATCCACATCATACACCCTCTCCTCCTGATCTGAGTGTGCACCACCAACATGTGCTCCTGCCTCTGGGCCGATCCACGCACTACCACTATGCGATTAATCTCCTCGTTTGATCTGCATAGTGACACCTTGTGTAGAGTCAGTTTCTCCACTCAGCATGCAACTTCTTTATGCACCGTTCATTTGGCTACTTAATGTATCGCCACTACACTGAGAGCCAAAATCTCGTCTGATTGGCACCCCACCAGATTTCGTGACAACTTCTGTTCTTGTCAGTGCGTAACTGTGTGAAGCTTCTTTTTTTGAGTCCACTGACACACCACAAATTTTCTCCTGCACACCACACATGTGTTCTCTTCCTCCTCTAAAGGTTTCAACATACCACAACAACCAAAGGGTACGAGCTTCGTCACCTAGGCCCTCACTACCACTACTATCACTAATGGTATCTTCGACTCCAAGCCTCTTCCGAGGCTTGCCCTCACCTATGCTCCACTCTGGCACAACATCCTCTCCCACAACACTGCTTGGTGTGACATTCCTCTTCATTATGGGCCTGAAACCTTGCTGTGCACCCTCATCTAACTATTCTCTACTCTTCCACTCAACTTTCTCCCTCAACTCAACTATTCTTGCGTATCTTTCAACTCTTTTTCTCCTATGCTCTTTTGGGTCCATTTCAGTCCTTGCCTCATCTCAAAAACTTCTTGTATCCTCCTCACTGGATCCATGCTTTAGTTCTTTTCCCCCCACCTTTGCTAGAACCCCCCCAACGCTAGGGGGTTTACTCAACCATCCTATCAGGCTCCATGCACATCATTCTTTTTTTTACAAACAACATCTTGATCCAAAGGGGAATCTCTTCTAACATCCACTTTCTTGGGCCTTCTTCAAACTTTCTTTCAATCTCACCGAAAGAATCACTATATTCTATAACAAACTCAATTATGTAGCCTTCATTCACTCGAGAAAACCAAAAAATGATAGCCTGAATCCACTTGTTATCTAGTTCTTTTAGACTATCAAGCTTGGCTTGATCCCATACTATTGACTCCAATGGTAACATAGTTGAATTGACTTTCATTTGTCTTTTTAACCATTCATGCAACAAACATGGAAATTCTATGAAAGCGTTCATGCATATCAGAGTAAAGGTATCTACCTTTCCATTCTTTCGCCTTCACGTGCAACCATTTTGTCTCTCGTAGGGAAAAATTGTCCTCATTTACTTTTATCCAGTCTTGAATCTCCTCCTTAGATGGATGCCACCACATTTCTCTTTTCCTCCTTCAATATCAACATGACTTCAGGTCCCGACAATGTAACCATTTGCTGGCGTTATGCAATGTCATTGTTTCAGTGGACGCTTGCATACGCACTAACCTTCTTAACACTAGGGGGTTTGAGACCTAGGGTTTTTCCAGAGCGTTTCCGAAAAAACCCCTAAGAACTGACATATCAATCTTCTACCAAGGCCGAGGAAGGTCTCACCCGAGATATAGAGAGGATCACAAAGAGCATAAGGTCTTGTGTCAGGGATGGAGGATCAAACATATCAAAAAATACTGTTAATGGCATCCATGTAACTCATGTTTGATATTCTAATAAGGACTAAGAATTAAAACTATACATGCACATGTAGTACTCATTCATAACAAACACATGATAGAATAAAACTACCATATCTTTATTACTGGACATATTCCATCATATTAAAGATTTACATTGCGCTGAATAACTGAGCTGAACAACCATAAGACTTCATCTCATTACTATATAAACATTGAGAATACAACAATATGCGCCTTGCATTGAGCTTTAATATCCAGACAAATAGAAGACACATGAGACTTCTCCATACAACACAATATTATAATAGGCTAACTTAGAGCGTTGGGACTGATGCATTTGGAAATCAACCAACATATTTTCTGAGCCAAGAGCTCTCTTTTATATCTTTTTCTGTTGAGGAGTGCTATCCTTCACTGTTTTTCTCCACTCACTTTTCTGATCTAACGACCTCACACACTTCTGGTACTTCCTAGGGCTCCACGTAGGTTCTCTGCATAAGGGGAAATCCTAATTTCTTGGACAACTCATCTTCTAGCCATCCCACGTCTTCATCTATTGTTGACAACAATCATCCTAGGAGATATCCTGATGATTCCTTTTGTGTTTTTGATGAGCATATTCTTGGTTTCCAGCGCAACTGACAAAAATCATACTGGTGTGCTCAATTGACAAAACTTGGAACAACGTACCCTTTATTGCCTTTAGACTTGGCATGATGCTTAAAAAAACCTGTTCCGACGCGCGTGCTATGACATTCTTTCATGCATCTCATTAGGCACTTGAAAAACTTTTGGATGAGTGCACACAACTTTCATTTGTGCGTGTGCGCAAAACTGGACCCAAAAATTTGGGTGCCAACACTCAGTGCTCACAAACTTTGTTAATGAATTTGCAATATTCTCCAAAATGTCCACCTTCAATAGTAGCACCTTCTTCTCTTCAACCATGTCTTTGAAAAAATGATATTGAACATCGATATGCTTTGTATTAGAATAACAAGTTGGGTTCCTCTCTAGGAATATTGCACTTTGATTGTTACAATCTATCCTTACATCTTGTTGTACCAACCTAATAGTAGAACACAATCTATGTAACGATAATGTTTCCTTGCTTGCATGAGTGGGTTCCATGTATTCATATTGTGTAGTTGAGAGTGCCACTACATACTGTCTTTTGCTCATCCAACTAATTTCTCATTCAAATAGGTTAAACACATACCCACTTGTAGATATTCTGCGATCTAGATCTCTAGCCCAGTCTGCATCAACAAATCCATGTATGTCCAACACTTTGTCTAATCCTGGTCTTCCTTGGTAACTGTTATCCCCATTTTATGGGATAACTAAGGAGATTATATCTTGAGGCCCTTAGGCTGTATATATGGAGTGCCGAGAGACTACATGACTTGCATAGATGGAGACCCTTCTCACCACCACATAGGTTAGGATTTTCAGGATGGCATCCACCGCACCTGTTGGCTTCCGGAAGGAAATTGAACGTGCTCCATGAGGCACAAGTCAGGTATTATGGTGAGTTCCATTTCAATATTTGAGGAATTTTAGTATGTTGTATCTTAGATTGCTTTAGATTTCATGACATATGCTTGGACATTATGCCTTTTGTCGTGTTTCACCTTGGTGGTTGACATTGTGCCCTAGTAAGTGGTATTCCTTGGGAATGGGTTTGCTACTAGGAACTCCCTTGAAGATCCATCGTACCGTTCTTGGCCATACTTACAACTTTTCATCACTTAACCACCCCATTTCCTTTTCTCTTAGGATTATATGTTGTATTGACCCAAGAAGGGGTTGTCCCTCATTCTATGGGAAGAAGGGGTTGAAGGTCCAGAGAGATTGTTGTTGGTTAAAAATATAAAAGCCTATATATAAACCTTCCAGATGCTTCACCCAAGGATCCCACAAGAAATCAATGAAATACTTATCTATAAGAAAAGGGGGACCCACAAGAATAAATGATAGAATGTTGAGGGAGTTAGTTGGAGAATAGGAGGTCCCATCATGAGCTGAACTATCATGATCATGGGTATCTAGAGGTATGACATTACTATCATCTGGTCACCAAGCTAGGGTAATACCTCTCAGTTGCATGGCTGAGAGAAAGGGAGTCTCATCACGAACCAAACTTCTCATTTCCGCAAGGTATTTGTGAGTGACACTGTCATTATCTGGACTCCACTCCAAGGTAGTGGCCTTCAACTTGTCCTTTTAAAACATGAAAGAAACAAATAATGGCAAGATTATGGGCTTGGAAAAAGTGCATTGCAAACGAAGGTGCCACACACCCTCTACAAAAGGCACCCATGAATGAGACACTACAACCCATTGTATGTCATGAACTCCATGCCCAATGAGTCTTAATCCTTAACCACTTCATCCAATTTACATGGCTTAGAGGGGGATCACTTGGGAAACACTCCTTCACATAGGGAAATATCTACCCAATAAGACACTTCGTCAACAATCCCATATCCAATCTTGGAAAGTCGCATAATTTTTTTGAGCACTTACTTGTTTGACATGGTAATATTTGATGCACATGCTTGGGTGGCTCATTTACTTTGTACAATTTCTTTGCATGGAAGCACAAGATGGAATTGCATATTCAAAGCAAAGGATTATACAGGTTACCCATGGCCACAAAGACCGAACCCACATCAGCCATAGAAAAATCCAAGTATCTAAATCAGATGGATGAAGCGTACAAAACTATTTGCAGTCTCATTTCTTTTGAACTCCTCTTTCACATATCTTCACAGAGATCTCTTTGAGGAGATCTATATGAAGCATCCCTAGGGATTCATGCACGATTCATCTTTGGTATCTCAATTGAAGAAGTCCCTTTATGGCCTCAAGCAGACCCCGAGGGAATGGTATGCTAAGATGGACTCCTACCTTCTATCACAGAGCTTTGTACATTGTAAGTCAGACCCAAACGTTTACATGCTCAGGACAACTGATTCACTTCTACTCCTAGTTTTGTATGTTGATGATTTGTTGATCACCAGTTGCTCGAATTCGGTGATTGCTGTAGTCAAGATGATTCTTCAAATTTCTTGATGACGGACATGGGTCCACTACATTTCTTCCTTGGTCTCGAGATCAGTCAGGATGCATCATGCATCAAACTATCTCAGGCCAAGTATGTACGATATCTCCTTGAGAGATTCCATATGAGAGACTGCAAGTCTACCCCGACTCCTTTCCTATTATGAGTTAGACTTTAGGATGGCGAGGACACTCCACTGGTGGAAAAAACACTGTACAAAAAGTTAGTGGGGAGCTTGTTGTATCTCACACACTCAAGACCATACCTCTCTTATAGAGTTGAAGCAGTCTGCCGATTCATGTGAGAGCCGCACGAGCTACATTGGAAGGATGCAAAACATATCCTTCATTACGTACATGGCACCATCACCTTTGGGATTCACTATGCAACAAACTTTGCATTGGACCTCATCGGGTTCACTGATTATGACTAGGTTGGAGACAACAGTGATTGCAAGTCCACATCTGGTTACTCACTCAATCTGGGTCCCGGGCCCATCTATTGGTCATGCAAGAAGCATGTTTCTATTTCTCTATCTTCAGCCAAGGTAGAGTACAGAGGGGTAGTTAACATAACCATTCAGGCTATGTGGCTACAACATTTTCTCATTGAGTTGGGTATTCAATTTCACCAACCGATCATCATCTAGTGTGACAACTAGAACACTTTGAAGTTCTGCAGAGATCCAGTTGAGAGGCAGTGGATGAAGCACATCGAGATCCATATGCACTACATTCAGGACTTAGTACACGAGGGGATCATCATAATGCAGTTTTGTCCTTCAGCAGAACATACTGCAAACATATTCACCACGACCTTCACTAAGCAGAAGTTCCATTCTCTGCACAGTTGTTTTGGAGTGAAGGACATAGTTTCCAAACAATTGTCAGTTCTTTTTTTTGATACCTTGTACCTTGAAGGGGGTTTTTTCACATGAGGTTTTCCATATTTCTTCATTTATTTTAGTGTGTCTTTTTCTTTTGGGTAGCTAACATGGCCTCATTGCCGGGACCCACTCTTTTATTTTCACCATAATTATGTTCAGTAGGGCGTTGGAGATACTTCACACACACCTATGATTTATTTTTCCTAAGGTTTTCCCTATGTTTATTAGTCATTATCTAGTCTCCTACATTTGATGGAGAATATTCCTTTTCCTACATTCTAGGGGAATATTCTCTTCAGTTCACACTTCAGTTGGATCAATTGAGTGGAGTCTCGATGCCACATTGGCTCCATCACCATGCAACATTGGGATCATCACTGCTAATACACATTGTCCTTGGGATTATCACCAGAGTGGTGCATTATTGATGCTTTCAGTCAGTTAACTGAGGACTGAGAGGCTATTTGACTTAAACTAGGTGGTAGTTAACTCCTGTAACTATCGGTGTGTGTCCAGATTACTCTAGACCACCACTATGGTGCATTAACTCATGCATTATGATACATTATTTGAGATATCTAGTGCATATCTATTGTATTGTATCACTTTTTCATTCAGTTAATGCAATTCTTTGATTCTCTCTCTCGTTTAAGTCTTTTCTCATTTTTCTGCAAACCGTGTATGTCCTTTGCTAGCTAGATCTTATATGTGCAGGTTCATTCACATTTACAGGGCCCACATGCCAGATGAGAGAGATGAACCTTTGGAGGCCTAGAATATGACTTGAGAGACATGACCTAGCCCTCACATGCCAAATATTTTGCCTAGAAGAGGCAAAACGTCATGTTTTGGAGGCTTGACATCATGTTTGAGGGGATTGAAGTGGTGATGGCTACACATGGAACGTTTTGAAGGAAGAAACCCTTGGATCATGAAGAAGAAGGTTGGATTGGAGACACATGGCCTTTGGAGGCCCAACCCTATCATCTCTAACTCAACATTAGCCCTAAAAGTGCCAAAATGTCCCTCCTAAAGGGGTGACGTCACTCTTAGGGTTTTCATTTGTGCAAAAAGTGAATTTAAAGATAAATATTTTAATATTATGGAAAGATTAGGGTTGTTGACCCCTAATCTTTTGGTTTACACTAAATTTATGTGGAAACACTATGTTAGTGATATTTTATATAAATAGAGATCATAAGATCTCATTTTAAATCATAACTCTCCCATTTGGAGAGGTCTTGGATTGAAAATTTTGCTCTCTTTGGCTAGTTCTCTCTCTTGTGCTCTTGTTTATGTCTATCTTTTGGATTATTGGTTGATGGAAGTGATACACTATCCTTGGACGACTATTCTCTAGCTATTGTGGTGGTTTGTCTTAGCTTTTTCCTTGAATTGGTAAGATTTTTTACATTGTGCTATCATTTATTGTTCAAGTCAATGTTATTTGCTAGAGCTAGGTGGGAAGTATAAGGGCATACACCCCCACCTTAGTCTCCATCACTTTATGCTTACATGTTATTGGTTTAACAAGGGTTTTCTAAGAGAAGTATAAGGGCATACACCCTCTTAGCTTAAGCCCTAGCTAGAGATACTTTCCTTGGGGAGTAAGAGGATTTACACCCCCAAGGAGGTAGTACATATAGGTATTTCTTGTTTAACTCCATTAACCCAATTATTGATGGAACTAGTCATTTACTTTTTGCATTGGAGAAATAAACTGTTGCCTTGGTAAATGTACAAATTTCAAGTTTTAAAGTTGTCTCTTTGGGAAAATGTTCCTTGAGCCTTTGGCTCTCTTGCCTCATTGAGGCATCCCATTTCAACCAAACATTCTTTATTCTATTACAAAACTAACCTACAACCAATAGGGTTGCAGAAAACTAACCTTCTAACGCTTAATAACTCCTAAACTAACCCTAGGATTTAGCCCTAACTTTACCCTAACTCTCTAGTAAGCCTAGCGCACCTATTGAGCTAGTTAGAGGTGGTTTCTTGTGGCTGATTTTCCTGCTGTTAAGCTTGGTTTGCTAAAGTCATAAGGCTGATAATATCATTGCATCAACCTTTTGTTTCAACCTTGCTTTTTTGCTAAAGTTATTGCTTAATCATTAGTGAGTTGAGCTAGCTTTCACTAGCTTTGTCTCTTGTTTATTTATCATATACTTAGCATTTATATTGCAACCTTTGCCATATTTATTTAGCTGATATATATCATTTAATTTTTCTGCAAATTAGGGACAACAAGATTAAATTTCTTTTCCAACTAACATATTGCAAGTATCCTTGGCTTTTATTGTGTCTAGGGTAGGTACTTCACTCTCGACGGGTCACTCAACTCTTTTGGAAACCCTTAAGCCTTTCCAAGATCCTTTCCCAAGATTTTCCTACCATATAGAATTGATCTCTAGGGACATCCATTCATAGTTAACATTTTCCATATCATTTCCCCCTAGGGTCACCGGGATTCCCCCCTTGAGGTGACTACCTCACCTCTCAAGTGACGGGGACACCTGCCTAAGGTGACAGTGGACAGGTTCACTCCTAGTTGTCTCCAATTGGTGGTTGGGTCAGGATTTCCCCAACCTACAACTTGTGCGATAACAGTAACACAATCCATAATTAGTAGTGCCACACAAATACCTGAAAATCTTCTTTACTATAGCCCAATGCTCCTTCCCTGGTTTGGACATATACCTTCTCAAAACTCCCACTACACATGTAATGTATAATATAGTGTAGACCATTGTCGTAACATCCTCACTATAATCCCCAGTTTAATTAATGCATAATGTAGATATGAATGTGGCTATGGGCAAGCGATGTAATATGCAAATGTATTTTATGTTCTTAAACAAATAAAATGTGATACTAGCTGTTGGGGAACATTGACAGAGATGGGGGATGATTTTTCCACAAGAGAAGAGAGTGTCTAAGAGAGACCCAAGGGGGAAATTAATTGTGAGTATTAATTCAATCTATTTTCATTAATTTTATTATCATTGGGGATAACTTCTATTTTATGTTTGAGTGTATGAGATCCCAATCATTAAAATTATGTAAGAGGGTGGGTGTGAGAGTCACATCCCCTAGTTATTGGAGATCATGGGGTGGGGGGGATGAAGAACAATAAACATTGGGTAGAGTGAGAATTCAACTATCATTGGAAAATAGAGGAAATTCGTATGGGAAGCTATAAACATTTTTTACATATTGAGTTTTACATGAACAACAAGCAAAGAGTAATAAAAAATAGCATTGGAGATAGAGCAAGAAGGCTAGGTGAATTCTACAACATGTTGGAGAATTTTGGAGCGATTTGGAGTTGAAGATCGAGGTTGTCAGGCCTGAATAGCGAGCTCTTGTGTGATTTGTTTTGTAAAAATAAGTGTTTTTTGTTGTTGCTAGTAGTTTTCCTAGTAGTGAGTTCCCTTGAGTTCCTAGTAGAGAGATTCCTAGTTACTTGTGCTAGAGAGACCCTGATAAATGAATGGGATGCTCGATGTATTGAGAGTAGTGAAGGGGTACATTTCTTGGGTTGGGAAGGTCAAGAGGAAGAGAGGTGGAGAAAATTCAGGATAGTTGTAGGAGAATACTAGTGGGTTGTGAGATATCTGAGTTGTGAGGGGACAATGAGAGACAACCTTTTCTTGTGGTTTCCTAGCCCCAACTCTGGGGTGAATTGTTGTTTAGATTTGAAACAAAAAGTCTATGGTTGGGTTGAATGTCCTTCAAAAGCAGCTAGTTACACAACTATTTTAAAAAGATAAGTGTTTATCTATTTTCCTGAGTTAATTTATGAGTTTAATTGTTGTGCATTTAACTCTGTGCATGAGAATGCATTATATGTTGTTGTGGTGAAATTATTAGTTGCATTTACATTTTTAACTAGTATGGACAATTGCATGAGCTTGATAGTCATGTTGTTCGTAATTCTATTTTTAATTGCACATGTTAGTCAATTTTAGTAAGATTGATCAAAAAATGATCTTTTAAAGACTTGGTTGAGTTTTAAGCATGTGTTAAATTACCATTCAAAAACTTAAATGAGGAATGGGATATTAATGAAAGAATGTTGAAACCATCATAAAGAATACATAACAAAATAAAAAATTAAGAACAACAAATCATAATGGCAAGATTGTTAATGGAGTTCGACACAAGGTTGCCTACATCTTCGGGCCTTTGTCTCAGTGGGGAAGACTTTCTTATTAATATTCAATGCTACAAAATTACATCATAAGTATCTCAAATGGATTAAAAACTAGTATGGTTGTGTTCTTATCGACCCCAATAATCCAACACAACTAACGACACTGAAAAAGGTTGAGCGCAGCTCCCGGAAATTGCCTCCAAAGTTCGCTTCCTCAATGGCTTCCCTGCATAAAAATGGCTTAGGCTTCATTAATTCTTCAACATTATGTTTTTTATGAACCTCCTTGGACTATTGAAAACCTCTGGTTTTTATACATTCTGAGTTGGGGGTCAACTCCCAACTTCCTTCCAAGATATGACCTCAAATTGGGCTCCAGATCCCCCAATAACGGGCAAAATCCTCCAAAATGAACATAAAAATCATTAAAAATCTTATTATAAAGTTAAAAACCCACAAAATCCAATAGTATAGTTTAAAAACCCATATTTGGGAAAAATGAATGCCAACCCCTTAAGTCTCCGGGCTCCTGGTCATATGGGAATGGCCCATGTGGCCACACACTTAAACGTTGGTGCCCTAGTCCTTTGCTTGGTCCTCTACCCTTGGTCACATGCCAAGCCATGTGGCCATGCGCTGGAGTGGAGCCCTTGGTCCTCCAGATCCTTGGTCACATGGAGGGTTGTAACCATGCCCTTGGTTCCTAGTCGGTCGGGCTAGCCCCCTGCCGACCGAGCTTTACCCCCGAATCTCAC
This sequence comes from Picea engelmannii, assembly GCA_009831015.1. Taxonomy (NCBI): domain Eukaryota; kingdom Viridiplantae; phylum Streptophyta; class Pinopsida; order Pinales; family Pinaceae; genus Picea; species Picea engelmannii. The sequence goes on along the minus strand of WSFP011470085.1, from coordinate 1,331 downwards.
AACAATCAACTTTAAAATAATATTTTGCCACTTGTCAAAACAAGAAACACCGCAGCCCATCTGGTTAGCCCATAACCGTTAGTCCGTTGCTCGCCCGGAGGACAGGGGTTCGATCCGCCTTAAGCTCAACCAATTTTTAGTAGGCCTCTTTGGCCTTATCCGAGGTGCCATGTGTCACCTTGTTATTGGGCCACGTGTCACCCTGTGATTGGCTCGTATAGTTTAGTCACCGACCCAGTCACCTGCACAATCATTCCGTATGCCACGTGTCATGCCCATAGCTTGCCACCTATCACCATGTCATCATCCTTAAAACCATGTGTCTGTCATGCATCAACCTGTCATTGGGCCATGTCATTGTACGAACTGGCATGTCGACGTCCGTACAGTGCACGTGTCAAATCTGTATCGTGCCAACTCAACTTGAAAACGCCAAAAATGACTGCCGTGTCAGCTCCTGGTGCTTCCACATCAACTTGCTGACGTCATAATGATGTCATACTGACGTCATCTGATGATGTCATGTTGACATATTGCCGATGTCAGTAGTACGACCTCTGACTGTTGACTTTGACTTTTTTGATTTTTTTTGCCTGTTTGGGAAATCGATCAGAACACGATAACTTTCGCATACGATGTCCATTTTTGGAAAAAAATATATGGTCAGAATCAACACGACGATACCGACGCAATGGCACTGGTTTCATCCAATTCTTAGAAATTTTTTTTTTAGGCCTTCGTGGATCCATTTTGGATCATGCCTCCCCACTAAGACCTTTTGGTCCTCCAAAAGGATATTAACCAATCATCAAGTGTGGAATAGGGCTCCCCACTTGTCCTTTGTCTTTAAACTCTTTCCTGTGCACCTGTTGCATCATAATCAATTTCATAACAACCATGACAACCAAAAGCACATTGTTAGCCACTTGAATTCGTTCACTTCTTACTGAATCCACTACCATCCATGTAGAAAACATTAGCAACGAAAGTATAAGAAATATTACTGAAGCTGAACCAATATATTTGATGTGCTTGCATGACATTAGGTTATCTTGAAGCAAAGTATGATTGAACTTCCATTCTACAACCATATTATGTTCATGCTTAAGATCAACTACTTTATTTGGCACAATTATAGGTGTGTTTATTGTATAAGCTACCTTCCTTAATTGTTCTATTGTTTGAAGAGATTGATTTTCTTTTATGTGATGAGCATGTACAACATATTAATTGCATTATTTAGTTAAGTGATATTGATTCCATTCCCTATAGCAGATTGATTTGCGATCATATAAATAAGGGCTTCCTAAGACCATTCCACATGTTTCTAG
>ML877469.1:2607-17848 GCA_009831015.1 Picea engelmannii | reverse complement strand
GAAACCGATCAAGGGTGGTGGTTTCCTCCAGAAATCCACAAAACAACAAGGTCGGCTCTCCTCCTCCTCTGGAAGCTCTCAACATCAAATCATAATCATGCATAATCAGGAATTAGGTCAAATTCCTCTCTATATACCCTTTCAGACCTAATTCTCCGTTGACATCACTTAACCTAGGCGCCCTTCCTCCTAAGTGAAATATTTGTCCATTAAGTCGCCCCCTTATCACCTTTTTGTTCTATTTCTTCGTTGACTTAGGCTTAAGTGATTTTCCCTAAGTAATTAGGCTTAATCTATCGTTTAGCCTTAATTCCTCCTTATTCCTCCATCTGGTTCCCTGTTTGTGCCTGACTATAGTCTACGGGAACATATAGACTACTAAGTCACTCCCTACCGGCCTAATCTTGGGGATGGGAGATCACACATATCTGGTAATTAGAGTGCCTTTGTATTGCTGTTTTAAAACAGTAGAAAAGATCCTAAGGAGACAAGCTCTTTAGCTTGCTCTTCTTAGTTCATTTTGCTAAATTTTGCTAATTTTACTTAGTCAAATTTTGGGGCTTTCCTACTAACAACCCAAGACACTTCCAAAGTGTTTTTGGGCATCTTTTGTTGTTGTTTGTTCGCTGTTTTGTGCAGGTTGACGAACAGATAAGAGGAAATTCTGTCCGTTTTCGATGGATTAGGAGCATCCGAGACCCCCGGGAGCACCCCTTTACACAATAAACATTTGTAAAACATTGTAAAGACTTGTGACCCCCCTAATGAATGGTCACAAGTCACTTCCTTAAAGTTTTGTGCAAGTTCTTTAATAAAATCAATGAGGCTACAAGCTCTCACTTTTCATCCCCCTTGGGGGAACGGTGTTTTCAGTGGTGGTGTAAATTTTTTGCAAATTTTAGCTTAGATTTAATTTTCATAACTAGAGATAAGCTAAAGTAATTTTTCAATTCATCACAAAGCACTGCAATCAATCTAGATTTGATTTCCTTTTGCAAAGTAGAACACTAATTGCTAGATTAGCTTTACTTTCTTGCAATTTCAAGTTGGAAATAAACCATCCCCTCAGCTCCTCGAAAGAGGCCTGGTCAGTGTGGATTAGTAATTAGTCTCACATTTCATTTCGGTATTTTATTTCCAGTTTAAAATAAACAAATTCCCCTCAGCTCTCGGTGCGGTTCCTGACCCTTCCAGTTGCGAGCTAGTCTCGATCTGCTGGAAGTAAGTTTCATACACGTTGTGCTGGTCAGTGGTTGATAGTTTAATTAGGACAATCTCTAAAGTAGTTAGCTTGATGCGCGGGAAAACACCTTGAAGTGACATGGGAAGTAAGGCGGGCCCTCTCGGGACCTGGCTTCCCACCCATTTTGGACATCCAACACTTTTAGTGAGTTTTACTGGTGAGACCATTGGGTTTCGGTAAAGCTCTCCGCAAATTTCCAGACAAAAAGCTAACCTCCAAGGAGGCCCAAACCATTTCACTAATTCAACATCAATTTATCCTAATAAAACACACGAATTACATTGCCCACAATTCACTTTAAGGCACTGGTCTCATTTCACACTCAACAAAGCCACAGGCTTCAATTTCAATTTGGTTATCTATTGGAAATAATTTAAATGAAACTTGCATCTAACAATTGTTTCTCAGTATCCTTTTGATGCAAGTATATGCTTATTGATTCTATATCGTGGTGAATGTTTACTTCATGTTTTATCAGTTTATGGTTGATTGTTGAACGAATAATAAACTCCTAGATTTAATTTCTTGTACTTAGCTTAGTTTAAGCCTTAGTATTTTGTTAGGGACTACCCCCCTTGGCTTCGCTAGGAGTTGGCCTAGACGGAGGAGTTGAGGATTAGGTGACAACACCTTAACTCTCACTTGCCCCCAAGGACACACCGAGTGGATTGAAGATTTCTTCCACGTCTCCCAGGTGTTTATAAGGCGGCAACACCCCACATAATTATTCACATCTTAAAGCCCCTCCTCATTAATCTGACGAAATCTAGGACAAGGGGACTCTTCGTGGAAATCTTTACATGCCCTACAAAAAGGAGGACCCTCGTGTTCAACCAAATTTGTGGCTTCTAACTAATTATGAGGTCTTTGATCTTGGTAAGGCCTCTTCCTTTGCCATCTCTCATTTGTCATAGGCTGATACCTATTTCCATGTGATCTTTCCATTTGGATTAAGCGATTTTGCATGGCATTTAATTGACTATCATGGTTGGCTTCCATAACTTTAATCACTTCTATTAATTCTTTTATGGGATCACTTGAAGATTCCTTATTATATGTGCTTATTGCTTTTCCCTTTGGCTCTTGCTGCTTTGAAGCACTACCCCTTGTAAAACTAGGTAAATTGGATTTGCCTGAAGCTTGCATGTTTTTTTCAACTTTAATGGCTAAGGCTTGAGCGGCCTTAATGTCTTTTGGTTCCTTATCTCTTAACTGGTAACAAATCTCTCTAGTGAAGGCTTCAATGTAATATATGACGATAGAAGCTTCTGGAGGCTTGATTGTATTTGGAAGGCTATGGACTAAGTCATTGAATCTCTTGTTAAATTCATCCATTGTCTTATTTTCATTCTTTTTAAAAGAATTGGAAGCAACTAGTAAGTGTCGACTTTCCTTCCTATCTCCCCACCTTTCCATAAAAACAATTATTAATTCTTTTAATGTTTTTACCTGGTTATCATTCAATTCCATAAACCAATCTAAAGCATCATCTTCTCAAGATAAAACAAAGATTTTCGTTTTGAGATCCTCATGCATATTACCACACCATTTATTAATACAATGAGTAAAAGCCTTAACATGAGATTTAGTGTCAGCAACATTATTACCCTGAAAAAACTGTAATTTATCTAAAGCTTTATCAGGAATAACACGTGGATATCCATTTATTGCAGAAAAATCAATTGGACTATACAAATCATCCATTTCTACTTGACACTTAGTAGATAAAAACTGAATGTTAGAAATAGACTCGAATCCAAGATTATCAAGGATCCTATGAGAAGTGAACATGTTTAACCTTCTTCTATAAACCTTTTTAGGTTTAGGAATAAAGTTAAGTAGACCCTCTGAATTCCTTCTTGTAGAATACCTTGTTGAATTATTTTGCAGTAGAGTTTCCAGATGATCGAGTCAAGTTTCTAATAGACAAGATGCATAAAACAAAGTAAAAACCAAAAATGAAACAAAGGTCGTATTCTGGGAATAAAAATATTTATCCCCAACAACGACGCCCAAAAAATGTTGTCGCCGCCTAATCCGCATCTTGGGTCACGTGAGAGAAATCTTCAACTCACTCGGTGCGATCTGTTAGAAAATAATAGGTGTGCTCGTTTAACCATATACAATATAGCAATATTATCACCCAACCATAGGCCAAAGCCACCCCCGAGCACCTTAACCTTGACAAAGAATAATTCTGGAAGCAAACCCTAGGCCTAATAGCCAATCAAGGTAGCGTATCACTCTCCAGAGTTAGCATACCAAGAAGAAAGTCCAAACCATAACTAAGAGAGAGTCCAAGACTGAAACCGAAAATACAAGTTGAAGTGGCTGTAGCTGCAGCTACTCTTTAGACTTGCGGACAACTAAATTTCTGCAGTTGCGAGCTGTGTGTATGCAAATGAGCTCTGGCATCCTGTATTTATACTGCTCTTCCTTAGTTGTCTAGGCTGACTTCTCATTCTGGAGGTTAAAAACTCAATATTAAATATTTCCTTTAGCCGACTTGTCTTCTAGGGTTATGTCCAATGCTTTAGGGTTTATTCTTGCTTCCTGAAATATTCTATTCTTGTCAGGGTTACACGTGGAGGTTAATACCTCCCGCAACTACCGTAATATCAACACTCCCTTCTAGCTAGGGAGGTATTGAAGACAATGGTCTTGAGCACAAACATACCATTCAACTGGTAGCATCATCATAGCCATATAGGCTATCTCATGATTAGATCACGAGCACCATCATCACTATCAATATCATCTGATAGCATCAACTGCATCATCTCTCGAAGCCATACTCCATCTGAGTAATAAGGCATGATGCTGAATAAGTCACTCACTTCACAGAGTGATACAAGAACCATTCTTCTAATACGAACATATGTCAACTATTCCAACAGATGTTGGAAGCCACGCCATCGGCTACAAGGACTATTCTTCTAATCCAGACATACGTCCTAGAAGAATAAATGTCCTGGACCATTTTCCGTCTGGAGAATGTTTGTCCATCAGCACACTGACTATCCATCTAGTTGATAATCATTTTCAACACTATTGATAGTCTACATGACAATCAGAACAATGTCATTCAATAGAACACAATTGTGTCTATCCATAGTAGTACACAACTACTATCCAGTGGTACACAACCACACCAAGTAGCACACAACTACTTAATCAACGACACATAGTCACAACGAGTGCAACACATCCATCACAATAGCATACATCTACTGTCCAGAGACATACAGTCTCCATAGCAATCATATCATCTGATATCAACAATATCATGATATAAACTGAGTCATCTGTGCCATTCTTCCACTCACATATGTGAGATCTGGAAGAGCATCTACCCTCAGAATGTAAAACATCAGCCATGGGCTATCTAGACTATTCTTCTCAGGTAGAGAAGAATAATTGTCCCTGATTTCTGAGCCTGGACCATTCACCTAATTGGGCCATTCCTCCGGCACTAGTCATAGTGCAACCTGGAGAGAATGAGTCTGCCCTAGGGAATGCATGTCCCTGATTGCTGAACCTGGACCATTCACCTAACTGGGCCATTCCTCCGGCACTAATCATAGGGCAACCTGGATATAATGAGTCTGCCCTAGGGAATGACTGTTCGGACCATTTCCTAATGGAAATGACTGTCATGCACCAACCTCCAAAACGAATCATTCTTCGAAACTGCTCACAACTGTGAACTTCGAAAGAATGACTGCCAACCGAGGCAGACCATTCTACTTGACCACTACTCAGAGTGGCTACCAAGAAGAATGATTTTCCTAGACCATTCCCCCACATTGGCCACAAGGGGAATCGCTGTCTATGGTACATCAACAATTTATCGAACCATTTTCATTATGAAAATGACTGTCCGATCTGGACCATTTTCCGAACTGGAAAAATGCCTGTCCGTCATAAATCTCAAACCACTTTCTGAAATGGAAAGGAACTGCTCATCCTGGACCATTTTTCAAATTGAAAAATGACTGTCCATAAATCAATAACACATCAGTGCTCCCTCCCAACCTGGGAGTAATCTCTTCCTTTTCAATAAGGAAGTCGTCTCCACGATCCCCAACTTGTTTATTAAGTACGCAAAGTTTTTTTTTCATCTTGGATAGAGGCTTTACCAAAATATCTGCTATCTACTCATCTGTGGAGATATATTGGAGAACCACTTCTCTTTTCTGGACTTCATCACGGAGAATGTAATGCTAGATCTCAATGTACTTCGGTCTGTCATGGAACACTGGTTTTCTCTGAAGGCTTCTTATAGCTTTGATCATTACAATATATCATCGTCGAATTCAACACTTCTGTTTCCTGCTAGCTCATGACATCGTGGCAAGGTTCAAACTGAAACATATCCAAGTAGCACTTCTTCTATCATCATGAGCGTTCGCCATGGATTAGCAATCCATCATCCCAGACTTCTGAGTAACTATTTTGATACACTATCTCTGTCATAGAAAGTTTTCACCACGCTTCTTCTGTATATGAGATACTCTGCATCAAGTTGTTTGAATCCATACAAGGTCTTCTTATATCTGCATACATGGGTCTCTTTCTGGTATAAGCTTCTTTCTCACTTGCTTTATTGGAAGAACAATCTTTTACATGTAAATTCCAATCCATGGATACTACAAGAGGTATATCTGGAACAAGCTGTTGTCATAGTCTTCTCCCTCCTTCTGGAAGAACCTCTGAATCTTGCAATGCTTCCATTCATAAGTCTTCTTCACACCGTTCTTTATCATAACTTCCATTTCTTCTGTTCGATTGCTTCTTAGTGAGTTCAAACCAAGTTGGTAGTCTTTTGTGGTTCTTGGTATAATAACTGGTTGTTTTGGATTTTTCTTTCTTTCTTGAAATCTTCATGTTTTTCCTCATGTTTCTCTTTAGCTCTTGGGTCCATGGAGTCTTCTATAGATTCCATGCACTGAAGATTCCAACTTCTTCCTTTCATCATGGGATCATGGATGTAGATGGACAACCAAGGATACTTTAAGGCTTCTTTTTGAAGAAGACTTCTTCTAAAGTCAAACTGAACATGTGCTGCTTTTCATGGGAACATGGATAGATACTTCATAATCCTCAATGGATCATATTATTTAGGATTAGCTCTCTCCTAATCCTTGCTTCATGCATGAATGCATGCTGTTCTTTTGGAATTTTATAATCATCTCCCTCCATCTAAGATAGTCCACGCTTCCGTCTGCATTCTTATTGCCTTCTGCAAGGTGTCACAAGTATTTTTCTAATTTCCTTTGTTTTGACTTCTTCTGGGTCTCTTTTTGATTTTGATTTCGGCTTATCTAGCAGTTGTTACTTATATAATAGCTTCCACAAGAATTGTTACCAAAGATTGTCAACATACTTCATCTTTCCATGTGTATTGCTTGACTTGTAGTCATCGTAATAGCAATGCTTATCCTTTTATTCTTCCATAAGCATTGTTTTCCTTGAACATATTTTCTTCTAAGAAATAGATATACATGATATGTACAGGAACTATGTAAACATGATATATATAAGAGCTTTGAAGAATATTGTTATCTTGACTTAGAAGAAGAAGTCTGTTTTATCCTGCTTGACATTCTTTGAGGGTTCCCTTTCTTCGGCAACTGTTGCTTCGTCTGTTTCCTTCCTTTTCTTTAACTCAGGATAGTGGTTCCTCTAGTGACCATATTTTCAACAGTTGAAGCATTGTATCTTTGACATATCCTTTTCTTGATTTGGTTTATGAAATATCCCTGATCTAGCTGATCTGGATATCTACTGTTGATCTAGTATTCTATCTCACAGATCTGATACTCTGGGGGTTTTTGGATGCATTTTATCTTCAGATTTGATACGCTAGGGGTTTCTGGATGCGTTTTAGTTATGTGCTTGAGATGTTTTGTGATTGTCTCATGTGCATGTTATACATTATGGTTCAAACAGTATATATATGATGCACGGAGAAATAACGAACAACCGCCCAATAATATGTATTATGAGATTTAAGCAGGGAAATACAATGAAATACTGGAAATATAGGAAATAGTCATCAGTTAGATCTCATGGATCGTCACTGGAATAAAAGCAAATAACATAAAATACCCGTTACTAGAAGATGAAGGTAGATCTGATGCATGCATGGGTAAATCAACAAAATCGGTCGTTTCGACGAAGCACGATAACCGCTACAAGTTGGAAAACTCGTGTGGAAGGCTGTAACCGTCGGAATGAGCTGAAAACTGTCTCAACAAAAGCGCCCTGGCCTCTAGACCGATCCTGGTAACTGTCGGATGGAAGATCTGTCCTCTCAGGCTCCGGATCTCACCCCTTGGGGGTCTGCGCACCTCCTGGACTCTCTGAGTGCCCCCAAATGATTCCCCCAATGGAATCGGCTGCTATATGACTCAAAATGGTCGCCCTCGCTAATGCTGAACTAGGTCGGAGGGGTTTCCTCGGGTCTGATCTGATACTTTGTCTATAACCCCAACTGTCCTTCCACAAGAGCTGCACCTTGGAAGGTTGAAAGCTGCACTCGGAAAGATTCCACCGTCAGAATCTGATGGGAGGTGGCTCAATCTGTCCGCCCTGGCTGGATCTCAACTATGTCGGAAGGGATTTGCAATACGAGCTCTGATCTCGTGTAGCTACACAAACCCTCCCTCTGACTTGCGCCCTGATTGGCTGAGTTGCACAATACTGCAAACTGGATACTCCTGAATCGCACGGTGAAATACCTGGATGGTATCTCCGATGGGCTAGGGTGTGTCTCTCAACACCGAAACCGATCAATGGTGGTGGTTTCCTCCAGAAATCCACAAAACAGTAGAAGTCGAATCTCCTCCTCTGGGAACTCTCTCAATATTAAATCATAACATAGCATAATGAGGAATTAGGTCGAATTCCCCCCTTTATACTCTTCCCGATCTAATTCACCATTGACCTCACTTAAGCTAGGCGCTTGTCCTCCTAAGTTGATTAATTAATTAATTAAGCCCCCCTTTAACACCTTTTTGTTCTATTTCTCCGTTGACGTAGGCTTAAGTGACTTTTCCTATGTTTTTTGGCTTAATTAATCGTTTAGCCATCAATTCTCCCTTATTTCGCCTCTCGTTCCCTGTTTGTGCTTGACTATAGTCTCCGAGAACAAATAAACTACTAAGTCACTCCCTGTTGGCCCAATCTTGGGAAAGGGACATCACAATCCTCCCTTCTCGAGATTGCTTGTTCTCAAACAACATCAATCCTGGGTGCTGCACTCCATGATGATCCTGTTCCTCAACCTACGCTCTCTCTGCTCGAGCACCTCCTCTGGCACTAACTCCAACTGGCCCTCCTCATCTAAGGGTGGCAATTCCTCTGAAGTGCTGATCTGTTGTCCCACTGCCTTTTTAGGGCAAGAAACGTGAAAGACATTATGAATCTTGCTACCCTTTGGTATCTCTAGCTCGTATGCCACCTCACCTACCCTCCTGATGACTCTGTATGACCTATAAAATCTCGGCTTCAGTTTCTCTGCTCCGCTCCTCTTCAAGGAGGACTGTCAGTATGGCTGTAACCGCAGAAAAACCAAGTCCCCAACCTCGAAACTGCGCTTGACCCTCTGCCTGTCTGCATAGATCTTTTGCTGGTTCTGTGCTGCCTGTAAGTTTTCCTTCACTACCCGCAGAATCCTTTGGCTCACCTCCACCCAATCTTTGGCCCCCGGGACCCTGCTATCCCCAAATACAGTCTCCACAAAAGTGGGTGCATCGTATCCATACAATGCTCTAAATGGTGACATTCTGATAGACATATGGTGAGTTGTGTTGTAACAGTACTCACCCATGTGCACTGCTGTCCTCCCACATAGTTCCTTAGATACCCCTCCATCCATTTGTTGACAATCTCTATCTGTCCATCTATCTGTAGGTGGTAGGTGGTACTTGTGGCTAGCTCTGTGCCTATCAACCAAAAAATCTCCTGCCAAAATGCGCTGATGAAGCGCCCATCTCTATCACTGACTATCTGCTTGGGTAGGCCATGCAATATGAATACCTCTCTGAAAAACAACTCTGCTACCTGTATGGCCTTGTAGTCCGTGGGTATGGAAAATAAACGTGCAAATTTGGTCAGCCTGTCCACCACCACAAATATACAATCCCTGCCTTGCATGCGAGGGAGGCCTGTGATGAAATCCATAGAAATGCTCTCCCATTTCTGCTCCGGAATGGGTAGAGGCTGAAATAACCCTGTTGGGTGTGTCTGCTTTGACTTGTTTTGCTGACAAGTCTTGCACTCCCGGATGTGCTTCAACACATCATCCTTGAGACCCTTCCACGAGAATATCTCCTTGATCTGCCTGTAAGTTTTGAAGTACCCCTGGTGCCCTGCTGCAGGTGGATCATGACACAACTTAGGAATCTTCCCCTTTAAGGTAGATTCTGGAACCAAGTAGATTTGGTCCTTGTAGAAAATGACGTCATCTAGTACCCGGTATCTATCATCAACCACCTACCCATCCATCACCTCACAAGGAAATTAGTTTTTGGAATATTCCACCAACAAATGTGCTTTCCAATCTGTGCAAATGTGCATCATCGAACACCCTGGTGGCCTCTTGGACAAGGCCTCTGCCACGACGTTCCTTTTTCCCTTGACATACTCAATGTCAAAGTCAAAGGCTTGGATCTTTGAGACCCACTTCTGTTGTCTCTCACTGAGGTCTTTCTGATCCAGGAAATACTTGAGACTGTTGTGATCAGTCTTCACTACAAATACGCTACCCACCAGATACTGCCTGAATTTGGTTAAGGCGTGCATGATTGCTAGCATTTCCTTGTCGTAAATAGAGTAGAGTTGCTCTGACTCGCTGAGCGTCCTGCTCTCAAACACAATGGGATGGCCTCCCTGCATCAACACTGCTCCAATCCCCACCCCTGATGCGTTGCACTCCAAGACGAACAACTGCGTGAAGTCCGGAAGGGCTAGAACAGGGCATGTGCTCATAACCTCCTTCATCTTCTCAAATGTCTGTCGTGACTCCTCTATCCACTGAAAGGCACCCTTCTTGGTCAAATCTATGAGTGGTGCTCCTAACTGTGAAAACCCCCTAACAAACCTCCGGTAATAACTGCACAACCCAAAGAAGCTCTTTAACTCTGTCAAACTCCTGGGTGTTGGCCAATCCAAAATAGCCGATCTTCTCCTGATGTACCTGAACCCCCTGTGCACTGATGATGTGGCCCAAGTAAAGCAACTCTGTCATCCTGAACTCACACTTGGACTCTTTGGCGTATAGTGATTGCGCCTCCATGATACTCAACACCTCCTCCAAGTGCCCCATATGCTCCTGCCATGTCTTGCTATAGACCAAAATGTCATCGAAGAAAACCAAAACTGATTTCCTCAACTGCCCCCTGAATATGTGGTTCATGCAAGATTAGAATGTAGCTGGTGCATTGGTTAGCTCGAATGGCATAACCAAAAACTCGAAATGGCCAAAATGGCATCGAAATGCCGTCTTCTCTATGTCCTGCTCTCTGATGCTGATCTGATGATATCTAGAGCATAGATCAATCTTCGAGAAGAAAACTGCCCCACGCAGCTCATCCATCAACTTGTCAATGTGAGGGATAGGATACCGGTTCTGGATGGCTTTCTTATTCAAGGCTCGATAATCGATGCACATCCTCATGGTACCATCCTTCTTCAAGACCAAGACAATTGAAGAGGCGAATGGACTGCTACTAGGTCTGATGTGTCCCATCGCCAACAATTGCTTGATTGCTTTTTCTATCTCATCCTTGAATCTCTTAGGATGATGATAGGGGGGGGGTGATCATGGGTTTGGCCCCCTCCTCCAACTCAATGGTATGCTCAAATCCCCTGTCCGACGGTCTCCCTGGTGGAATCGAACCAAAAACCTGTTGATGTCGTCCCAACAAGTTCCTGATCTCTGTCTGATACTGCTGTCGACCCTCAGAATCCTTCCGCGTAGTGATCAAGCAGTCTGCGGAAAATGCTGCCTCCCCATGCCTGAAGCTCCTCTCCATCCTCTTGGTTGAGACTATTCGGGGTGCTCCTGTCGACATGCCCCTCAAGACAACCCTCTTCCCGTCAATGTCTCTGAATCCCATCTCCAAGGTCTGGTAGTTGGTGGTGATTTTACCCAAGGTGATCAACCACTGGTCTCCCAAAACCACATCTGTGTTTTATAGGTCAACCACATAAAATGTATCTCTCACGGTGTAGTTGCCCAACTTGGTCTCCAAATCCGGAACTCTGTCTAGACACTCCACTGTATGGCCATCTGCTGCTGCGACATCAAATCCCTCAAACTCCTCTGTTTGAAGGGCTCGTCTCGATACCAATGAAGCATCGATGAAGTTGTGGGTGGCCCCCATCATTTATCAGGGTGATTTCCTGTTGCCCCTGAATAGTCCCTCTGATCCGGAGGGTGGCGTACCTGGGAACCTCAAAAAGGGTGGCTATGACTCCTCCCTTTGCTGGCTTCTGTCTACTAGCCTGCTTAGGAGGCTGTGGAACTATCGGTGGGTGGGCCCCTGCCGATGCCGGTGGTTTACGGGGAGGCTGCTCCTCCGCCTGCTTTGACTCCTCCTCTGAGCTGGTGGATCCATTGTCCTGGTTCTCCTCCTCACTGTCCACACTGTCTGCTGCCACCTCAATATAGTGAATCTCTCCGTTGCCCATGCACCTGTGGCCTGGGACCCAAGGATCTCTGCAGTTGAAGCAAAGCTTCTTCCTCATAAGCTCTCGCCTCGTCTCATCAGCCAGCTTCTCCTTGCCCTTCCATTCTCTCTGGAATGGCTTCCGGTCTCAATCCTTCTTTGGAACGAAGGGTTTGGAAAAGGTTTTAGTTTTTGGCACTGCGTCTGCCAAATCTCTAGTGCATAGGATGGCATCCTGCAAGGTGTGAGGCCGATATGCCTTCACCCATCCTCTCAAGGGTTCTGTTAGCCCTTTTGTGAATAACATGATCCGTTGGGGCTCGGATATATCTGTCACTGCCACTGTTACTCACTGAAAGTCTGAGATGAATGCCTTTGCTGTGCCAGTTTGTCTCAATTGGGCTAGATCTCTGAAATGGATCTCTGGATCCCTCCTGTCAAACTTGTCTATGAGTCTCTCTGTGAACTCCCTGTAGGAGGTGATGCGACTGTGGCCTGTTATTCCCACTTTTTAGGGATAACTAGGAGATCATGTCTCGAGGCCCACAGGTCCTAGACATGGAGTACCGAGAGCAGGATTGACCTGAGCATGGCCCTGGAGGGCCCATCCTTTTCTTCTTCTATCAGCTTTATCTTGACAACAGCAACAACATCCATCACCATCGGCTTGGTCTTGTATCAGACGAGGTTCTTGCTCCATGAGGTAATTGGTCCAGGTATCATGGTATGTGTCACTTTTGATCATTAAAACCTTTAAATATATGCATCTGATTCATTTTATCTCTAACAACTGCTTGGATCTTACATTAGCCCACTTGACCATGCTCTGGGAGATGGACAGGGCATCCTAGCAAGCCTGTGCCCATAGGTCTGGGTTTGCCAGTGGGGATTTCTGAAAAGCCATCGTCCGCTCCCCTCATAGCACCACTTTTTCATCTTATCTCCCGCTTACTTGTCCCATTCCCTTTGTCCGGGCATTGGGTTGACCTATTTGTAGGATTGCACCTTATCTCGTGGGAAGAAGGGGCTAAAGGCCCAAAAGGTAAAAGCAGCTGGTAAAAGATAAAAGCCTAGAAACAAAACCTCGAGGTGCTTCGCTAGGGATCCCCGAGGAGGCAATAAAAAGCCTCTCAGTAAGAAACAAGAGGGACCCGGAAAATATAAACAAGACCTAGTCAAGAGGATAGGGGGTCTCATCACGAGCCAACCTATTAGGTTCATGGGTACCTAACAGTATGACATTGCCACCATCTGGTTACCACGCCAGGGCAATGACCTTTGGTTGCATGGCCAAGGGAAAGGGGGTCTCATCACGAGCCAGTCTTCTCATCTCTGTGAAAGTACTTGTGGGTAACACTGTCAGCTCTGGTCACCATGCCAAGGCAGTGTCCTCTGGTTTGCCCTTGAATAAAAAGAAAAAGAAGAAGAAAAAGCAAATAAAAGAAAAGAATAAAGGCAAGAACGGGCTTGGAAAAATTGCATCCATGACAGGTACAACTCGCCTTCTAAAAAGGCACCCACAGATAACATCATGCATCCCTGGCTCTCACTTCACCCACATGTTTGGACATCCCCTAGCCACATCACCTCACTTACATGGCTTGGATGAAACCTACTTGGAAACTTCCCTTTTCTTATGGATACTAGCCCAATAGGTCGTCTTGTCTTTTTCTCCAGTCTTGTATTGTAGGTTTTTGTAGGGTCTTTGAGCTATTGATTGATGTATTAGGGTCTTATGCATATGTTTGATAATATTGATGATGAAACGTGATTAACATTGCCATGATCTCGGTGACTGATGAGCCCATGGAGGGCGTAGCTTCTGATGTGCAGGATCATGCCTGATAGACAGGTACCATTTGGACCGGTACAAATGGGGAGATGATCAGTTCGGACCCCCATGGGGCTGAAGAGCCCACCAAATGGATGCTGAGACCCCATCAGGGGGCAGAGACAAGACAGTGGTTGATTAGGGTCTTGCACCGGAGAAGAAGAGGACGTTCCATCAAAGGCACTTTGGTGGAGCCCGACCTAGGGGGAATGACCCCTTTTCAGTGGAATGTTGGCCTTGGAAGGCTTTGGACACCCCCATCCTCACCATGATGTCATCCAACTTCATGGACATTCATGGAAGCAGACTGGGTAGCAGTGGCACTTGTGGCATGTTGGAGAGGCCCCTAGGGGGCTAATGTTTTGCTCCTGGATGTCTCATCTGCCCTAAAAGGGCTAGCGCCTCCGTTGAAGGGGATTTTACCTTTTTTACAGCTCAGTTAGGGTTTTAATTTGACAATTTAATGTAAAAACAGTATTATGGTCTTGTCGACCATTTTTATGACCTAAAATTAATCAAGGTCATTGATACAGTATATATGGAGGAGTTTTAGCCTCATTTTAACATAACACATCACTCACTCATTAGTGAGGTCTGATTTTAGCGCCCTACTTGGGTAATTTTGCTGGTTTAGTGAGCCACACTTGTTGAAGGAAGGCATTTCTTGGCATTTTTGGGCGTTTCTCTTGAAGGAAGGTTTACAACTAGGGTTTGCATGCTATTTCATGGTGATATGTAAGTGTTTTTTCTGCAAAACTTCTTGATTGAATGGTTGTAGTCTTATATTCTTGCATATGTTTATAATTTGTTGATAAAAAAACCCTAGGTGACAAGCACACAAGTAGGTCCTTGTTTCATGTCCCCTAAAAGAGAATTTTTCAGCCATTGAAGAAGGAAGAAAGAGCCTAGCCATAGCTACACTCTTATTGCTTCTTCTCCCTGAGCTAGCCGTACTTTCAGAAATCAAGAAGGAGGAGACGTCCCAGGCCTAGGTTATCTACACCTAGGGCCGTCCTTCTTCTAGGGTTTAGTGATAGAGCCTTGCTGTAGCAACACTCTCCCTCACTGCACCCTCTTGTCTTGATTTATCTTTCCTGCTAGCCGTTTTTGCCAAGTTAACCTAAGGAAGGAGGAGAGAGCACAAGGCCTTGCTTTAGCAACACCGGAGTGAGCCTCTCTCCCCTAGGGTTTTGATTCTAAAGCCCTTCCATAGCAGCACTTCAGAACTCTTGCCTCCAGTCCTTTGCCATCCTCCTTCAACCCTTGTGTCCTCCATTAAATTGACTCCATAAGCCCGAAAGCACTGATCTTAGACCTCCAGCGTTGAAGTGAAAGTGATCAAACAAACTCTCAAACTATTTTCTAAATTGAAACCCTAACTAACTGCTAACCCTAAGTTGCTGACGTCATACCTAGAATATTTCATCTTATGCAACAACGTTTCATTTTTATAAGCAATTAAATGGTGTTTAAAGCATTTATTGAATGAGG
>WSFP011470070.1:0-17848 GCA_009831015.1 Picea engelmannii | reverse complement strand
ATTTCTTTCTAAGAAAATAAATCCATGTGTTCCTTCAAAAATCATCTATTAATGAAACATAATACACATATTTACCTAGGGATGGAACAAGAACAGGTCCAAACACATCACTGTGTATCAATTCTAAGATCCCCTTTGCTCTTGTAGCACCAGATGGGAATTTTACTCGATTATGTTTACCATATATGCAATGTTTATAGAAATAAAAATCCAGAGTGAAATTAGACATACTTTCAACCATACCTTTACCGTGTAGTGTTCGAAGGCCCTTTTCTCCAATATGTCCCAGTCTTTGATGCCACAACATGGTGTTCTTTCCAGGGACAATATTGGTCTTGTATTCTTTATTTCTCTGCTCAGGGACAACATAACTGTTACACCCATTAGTATAAGTTCTTCCCAACAACTTGTACAGAGTTCCACACCGAACTCCCCTCGTCAACAACATTTTTCCTCGTACCATCTTGCAAGTGTTTTTTCCAAATATAGTATCCACTCTTGCATCATCCATCTTGCTTACAGATATTAGGCTCCTGGCTAGTTTTGGAATGTGAAGAACCCCAGGGAGAGTTCTAATCCTTCCACCATTTTGCAACAACTTAGCCCTTCCACATCCCAAGATTTAGCTGTCGAGTCATCTCCTAGGAATACATCACCACCATCATATTTTTCATATTCAGATAACCACTCCCTGTGAGGAGTCATATGGTATGATGCACTTGAGTCGATCAACCATACATCATGGTCTGCATGTGTACTTGTAGATGCCAGGTAAACATCACCTCCTTTTTCAGTGGAGGTTTTCGCCTCTGTGGAAGAGGTACTATCAGATCCCTTTGGTTTATCAACGTTCTTAGATTTGCAATCTTTCTTATAATGCCTTGTTTTACCACACTTCCAACATTTCCTCAAAGATTTTCCTGGAGACTTAGATCTACCTGTAGATTTAGATCTCCCCCCTAAAGGCTTACAAGGATTCCTGTCTTGGGTACGACCTTTTACAAATAAAGCATCTGTGCTATGACTATCCATGCTTTTCTGCCTCATCTCTTCAGATAACAAGGATGAAACTACATCCTGATACTTCAATGTAGATTGAGTGGTACTACCAATTGCTACAACCAGATTATCCCAAGAGTCTGGCAAAGAACGTAATAAAGCAATACACTTATCTTCTTCTACAATCGTAATATTAACAGAGACAAGTTGACTTACTAGAGTATTAAAGGCATTTAGATGTTTTGTCGCATACTCTCCATCTTCCATCTTAATATTATACAACGTCTTTCGAAGAAACAACTTTTTTACCAGGGACATTGATTGATACAAATTTCCCAACTTATCCCATAGTTCCTTAGCTGTAGATTCTCCCGAGACATTCAATGACACCAAATCTGCCAGGCAAAGTCGAATAGTACTCCTTGCTCTTCTGTCCAACTTCTCCCAATCTTCCCTCAACATACCAATAGGTCGTGTACTAGTAGTTTGTGTACTAGTAGGTTGTGTACCAGTAGGGTGTGTGCTATTAGACGGTGTACCAGTAGGCTGTGTACAAGGATCCATTGTTCTTTGTCTACAAGAAGGTCCTTCATATTGAGCTTCCATAGCTCAAAGTTTTTACCGTTGAACTTCTCTATCACGATTCTAGATGAGCTCGCCATTCCTCTTTCTATACTCGAATCTCCACTGCAAAAGCTCCCACTAAACCCGGGTTTATCACAGACCCAAGATAAACTTGATCTATCAAGACCGAGCCAAATCCTCAGCAACAAAGGTGTCCCCCTGAAGCCAAAAATGAGCTCTGATACCACATGTAAGTTTTGAACCTGCGAAATAAAGTAATGCATATAGATTCTTAAGAAAAACAGAAATTAATCAATGGCTCATTCACATAGTACACAGAGATTTATACTGGAAACCCTCAACTGGGAAAACCTTTCTTATATTCATTATATCAAATTTCACCATTCACCATACAATATATATACAATGTTTTTAGGAATTATGCAGATACCAAAACCCTAATCGCTTAATCCATAATTAATTTAGAAAACTGCTAAAAATAGCAAAATCCGGTAGCAATAGAAAAAACCGGTCGAAAATTTTTTTTGGGGCGTTGCGCGTAACCATGGGGGGCCATACTTGGGACCCCTGTAAAAAGAACCCGACGCACACGACACATCCCACGGTAAGAGTTGGAATCGTTGGACACAGTTGTTGAAGCTGACGCGCCCACACACACACATGCAAAGAATATAACATATACCCAATATATTCCATTTTAAGCCCTAGCGGTATACATATGACCCTTGTGTGTAGTTTGGCGCAGAGGTTAGGGGTTAGCCCCGGTCAGTCGGGCTAGCCCGTCGACTAAGGGGCTTAACCGCGGGCTAAACCTTTGGGGGCCTATCCAAGTTCAAAGCGCGTGGATGCAGAGCACCAGGCCACATGGCCATAGATGTGACTGAGAGCCAAATGGTGAAGGGGCCAGCGCACCAAGGCCTTAACGCTTGGGCACATGGGAAAGCCCCATATGCCCAGGAGCGCGGAGAAAGGGGGTTGCACCCTTTTATTTTTCCATAAAGTGGGTTTATACTATATGTTAATGATTTTTAATGGATTTCAACAGTTTTTAGAGATTTTTGGGCAATATTGGGATATCTTGGGCCCTTTTTGAGGCCAGATCTTGGGGAGAAGTTGGGAGGTGGTTACCAACTTCAGGCCCATATAAACTAGAGGCTCTTGAATCCATGGTGGAGGTTCAAAATAGGTTTATGCTGAAGAATTGTTGATCCAAATCCATTTTTATGCATGGAAGCCATTGAGGAGAGCACCTTTGCGGGCCATTTATGGGAGCTTCGTTCATCCGATTTCAGTGCCATCAGTTTTGTTGGGTTCTTGAGATCTGGTAGAACAAGAACATATTAGTTTGTAACCTTTTTGACACTGTTATGATGTACTTTTAAAGCTTCAAACATAAATAAGAAATCCTCACCCACTGAGAAAAAGGCTCGGAGACATAGGCGAGGTTGTCGAACTCCGTTATCACTTTGGTGTTTATGGTTTGTTGTTCTGCATGCTTACTTTCATATATGTATATTGATTAATGGCTGATATGTTTCCTCTTTGTTTCTTCCTCTTTCATTAATTTCCTAAATGGTAAAATAACTCAGGCAAGATAACTCAACCATTGTTGTTTAAAAGATCTTTTTAGATCAAGTGGTATCAAAGCTAGTTGACGGTTGGTTTTTGAGTTTGCATGTTTACTAGGGAAAATCTCATCTTAGTTGAGAAAATGGCATCTTATTGCTAGCGGAAAAAACCCCCTATGGCTACACCAAGGTTTACAATGTAGGTAGATCAATAACCGTTTAAAAATCTCCTACTTCTCTAACTACTCCAAACATACCCCAGACTCATACAAGAAAAGAAAAATGAGAAGGATCTGGTAACTGTACCTCTACTCCGCGTCCGGTGATGATCCTCTCATGCTTGAAAGATTCGATGATTGCACGCCTCCTCCCAAGGTTGGCCTGCATTCAAAGACAAACAAACAGGAAGCTACAAGCATGCATTTTGTATACAAATAAGGGTTAGATGTTAGAATAAAAACATAAATCAAATGCAAACATTCCATACATCATGATTTGAGACAGAAAAAGTACTTCTTTTATTGATAATACAATGATCACTTACAACCAAAGCCAACTACTACTCCACGAACCTGGTCCGGGCTCTTCTTCACAAAGCTCCAAGTGCACCTTTGTATGGCTTCTCCTCTCAACCTTCTTCTTGGGAAGTATAATGGGTTTATGATGGATGAAGGAATTCTAAGGCAATTCTCACAAAAGGCAATTCTCACAAAAGGGCTGCAAATGCTTGGGGCAAGTAGGGGATGTGAAACGAGTAGAGTTTCATTGTTCTTATGTCTAGATGTGGAACGAGACCCCAACACCTCCTTTTATATGACAAAATGATGGTTATTCGGTTGGGTGACGGGCTATAGGCGGTGGATTCGTTGGGAAACTACCCAATAACTTGTAATCTCAAGGAATTCCTTGCAACTTTTTATTTTTTGCAACTTTTGCAAGCATACGTGGGTTGTAGTGGTGCAACATGCATACGTACGCTGGCTATAGTGGTGCGACAAGCGTATGTACGTGGGCAGTAGTGGTGCAGGGTGCATACATCTTCAAAAAATGGGTTTTTAGAAGAGAAACTCAGTGATGGATTGGGAAAAAATGCAAGTAAGAGGGCTAATGGCACGTATGCATGTGTAGAGAAATTTAGGGTTATAACAGACGCCCCCTAATGTGTGAGGTCAGAAAGAGCATCTCATGGCCGAAATACATTACAAAATATTGACCAACGTACGAAACGAGTGAGCCTGGGACCATAGTTCGGGAGGTGCCATCTGCAAAAATAACAAATGTCTCGTCGAGGCGGGCATATCCATGCTCGGTATGAAATAAATCATGGTTGCCAATCAGATACACAACAGATCCATGTCATATAACTATATAAAGTGTAGTCACAAGCAATACACAACGGATCTACATCTCAAAATCAAAGATATACAAGTGTAATATCCATCTTCAAGAAGCCAACAACGCCTAATGGCTAGAGATGAGGTCTTCATAGCTCGAGCAACAACTTCAAGATCTTCAATACTCGCGTAGGAGTGCAATGTGAGTGTATGAATTCACTACCCAGAGGTCTTCGATGACTCGTTGGGAAAAGAAAAGAGGATCTCAATGATCATGCAGAGAACTTCATTGATTTTGAACAAGTACTTGATTGGACTTTTGGGATGGTTGGGCATGAGGTCAAGAGACAAACTGCAGAAAGGCTGACTCAGGCTAGGTGAAACTTCCCTTGGACAAGAGCACGAAAAATGACCAGACTCAAACAACATGACATTGACATAAGTTTACGATGCAGGAGGCAACACAAACTCTCCAGGTGTTTGGAAGAGTAACCAAACGGAGGAGGACACAACTCTATGTAACAAGAACAACTTTCTAAGGTCATATTAGATCCCAATGCTTGACGAACAAACGAAAGGATGTGCTTTGTCCAATGACGATTCATTGTGCTACCAAAAAAGAATATACATTTCTTGTCCCCTCCTTTTTTTTTTGGTCTTTTTCCATTTTTTAAAGAGCTTGAAAAATAATAAAAGAATGTTACATTACAAAGGAGGAACGAGTGTCACAAGCATACTAGTTCCAGGCACAAGGAACATATTAATGCTCAGAGCAAGGAGACATGTGCAGGAAAATGACACTCGAGAAAAGTTCCTCCATGGGTCAAGGTGTCAAGTCACAGAGGCAAAGTGCTACAAGGCTTGCGTATAAGGCATGCTTCAAAGGTTCAGTTGAGAGCAACATGGAGACGACATTAGGCCAAAGACACGGAGATGAAAATGTGATTAGGAAGACACAATGAAACCCCCTTCAATGTAATTTTAACGAGCCCAGAGAAGGTAAGCTCAGTAGTTTTTTCATTTTAAGAGAGTCTGAAAAAATGTAAAAGAAGACTCCACTGGGGTACCTTTTCGAAAATAGTCTAGTCGGTTTGAAAAATGGGTAAACTAGCACCGAAAATACGTCTATTAAAAACCATTTTAATGAGTGTGACAAAGACAAGATCACTCAACAATCTTTTCAATTTTAAGGAGTCTGAAAAGAGCTTAACTATGGACTCACTGCCTTTTTCTAGATTTAGTCTCCTTAGCTCGAAAAAGTATAAAATTTAATGAGGAGAACTCTCCCGACAAGACGAATCTCCCGAGGTGTACCTTTTTCCTCCATAACTACATGCCAAAAAAAGGGGTAAACTCATGCCAGTAGATGTTCTTCTGGACCAATTTAACGAGTGTGAAGGAACAAGGTCACTCGACGATCTTTTCAATTTTAGGGAGTCTGAAAAAAGATTAACTATGGACTCTGTGTGTGTTCCTTTTTTGTAAATTTAGTCCCTCATGCCAGAAAAAGGGTTATAGTTATACCTGAGAATACTCTTCTAGCGAACCGAAGCTCCTAGAGTATACCTTTGTTCGTAAAATTGACCATACGTACCGAAAAAAGGGGTAAACTATCATCAGACAAATGTGCCTTCAAATTTGAGTTTGGCAAGCGTGAAGGACATATAGATCGCTCAACAATCTTTCCATGTTTACAGATTCTGAAAAAGGGCTTAAAGAAGACTCCAAGAAGTTACTTTTCTCAGTTAATCCAGACAAGATTGAAAAGCATAAATGTAGTCTCGTCGGATGTTGCTTTCGGATTTCAAAGAGAGCTTGAAAGACAACAAAGCGTGCTCATTTTTGGGAGTCCCAGGGGTGAGGCCAAGAGTGATGATGCATCAGACGAATGAGGCTGAATCCCGTAATCATGACAGGATTAACAAGGACTCTCGAGCCTAAATTCATTAGAGACAACATGGACGCCAAAATGCAACAAGGATATATCTAGGGAATCCATGTAAAGGTGGGATCTACCACCTAATCACGACACTTCTAAACAAAAAAATGGTTCTGTGTCGCACTTCGGTGGGATCGATGCTATGGCAAAGAAGAAAAGACAACGAGATGCAGAAAGTGGAGGTGGAATCCTAACTTATATGCAAAAAGTTGGAAAAACGACTTTTGCCAAAGGACCTTTAAAAGTGACCCATCTCCCCAAAAAGTTACCAAACAAAAAGGAAAAGTGCATCGTAACATCTAATAAGAAACTCAAGAACCGAATTAAATGATTTTAAGCCAGAAAAAATGACAAAAGGGTTCAAAAAAGTGGCAAAAAGGACCAAAAAAGTCTATAAATAGAAGCTGACAACTCGTTTTCACCATTGCAATTTGAAAGTTAACTAGAAGGTAAAAAATACCCTTTTCGAAAAAAAGTTGAGTCTGGGAGCTTCAGAGGACGAAATGATCTTTCGCTCATACCAAGTAAATATAAACTCATCCCTCTTGCATTTCAATTCTTCCTTTTAGCATTATTTTTAGTTTTTTTTTTGGGGGCGCTGTCCTAAAAAAGGGTGGCCCTACGTGTACGCGGGCTGTCAAAGGACAACCCGCATATATCTGCGGGCAAAAAACAATCTGCTCGCGTACATACATGACTGTGTCCAAAACAACCCACGTACACCCTCAAAAGCATGGAAAAATAAAATATGCAAGAGATAAATCCCCCTTTGAACTGTCATGGAACAGGATGTATGTCCATTGGAGGGAGAGGGAACATCAGGAGATCGATATCTTGGTCGATGAGGACCCTACTGCCATTGCCACATTGAAATAATGTGGGCTATGGAAGTTCTACCAGTTTCCACTTATGAGGGCACAACCGAGGCTACTGAATGCCCTGGTGGATTAGTGGCACCCAGACGAAGAGGTGTTCATGATCAAGGGGATTTCATTGACTCCAACGACTGAGGATATATATTTCTTGACCGACCTCTTGACGAGAGGGGAACCAGTCAACCTGCCTACATTTCCCCTTGGGCCCTTTAACATCGTCGACTACATCGACATGCACTGTGAGGCTGGCAGTGAGAAAGTAGGTTCTCAAGTGTCCATCAACAAGATCACCAGCTTGTCACTGAAGGTGATCCTACTGCTCATTGGGCGGATCACTCGATCCGCGGTCGTCCACCAGGCTTCCCGAGCGCACATTTATTGTGCAATGCAGTGCCTAGTTGCACGAATTTTTGACTGGAGTACGACCATGCTCACTTGCATGAAGAGACAGTTTATAGATTGTCGTGAGCGTAGCAACACGAACTTCGAGTTCGGTACCGTTATGTGATCATTCTTCTTTGATAGGGTACCTACTCTGAATCCCAGAGAGACAGTACGGGGGCATGTGGCCTCCTTCCCAGCGGTGTGTAGATGGGGAGCATTACTGCCACGACAGTGGGGAGGAAGGACCATAGAGGCCTTCAATGACAAATTATTCAACAGGTGGGCACGACAAATTCTAGCGATACAGGACTATCCCTATGCTGGAATCAACTTTTCCAAAGATCCAAACATGCATGTACCTCCTGGAGAGGAGCGAGGAGAGATAAGTACATGCATTTTAAGGTTATTTAATTTTTAGTTTCTTTTATATATATCATTTTTTATATGTATCAGAGTATTGACAACTATGTATCTGTTATGTACAGATGTGGGACCAGTGCGCCCAACAGACTTCTCGAGGACTAGGCGATGTCCTCGACTAGAGGTAGTACCACCAGTAGCCAGCAGACCAACAACCGCAGGGGGACCTCCAGTGGGAGAGGTTGAGAGAGTTTTGAGACATGTGGAGTAGAACCTCACCGTGCTCACTCGTGTAGTTCCCATGGCCGAGATCGAGGATCTCCCAACATCCATGCAACCTCATGTAGTTGGGGTGCCATGAACCTAGGTCCAACTCTTCCGGTGTTTGGAAAACGTCGTCGTTCACTATGATAGGGCGAATAGGACCCGTGCTCAGATAAGATAGACTCATTATGTGCCGAGAGCACTCTTTTTGTATATATTTTTAGGGCATAAGCCCCGTGATGTATACCGGATTATTATTTTTTAGGTGTTCGTGCCCACCTATGTACTCTGACACCTTTTGAGAGATATATATATTTACATCGTTTATGTCTTATGGATCACATTTCTTTACAAATGTATGTACATGTGTATTTGTGTGCTTCTTTTTTATGTGTGTGCAACATGCCAATCTAATAGTTGATTAGCTAGAGTATCTATCATTTGATTTAATCTCCTAGGAACATGGATATTCGTAATGTAATCAAAGCAACGTTCTAAGAGACGTACCCTAAGGAAACGTCGGTGTAAAGTAGGATCATAAACGTGGTAAACTCCATTTAACTAGGACACAACCAACTGAGCATCTAAGTAGATTCAGAGGTGAGAGATAGCATGTAACAAAGCGTGACGAAGCTAGTTTATCACTGCGTTGTACTAGACGACATTGTTTGTGCTGTCACCTAGACAGATACCTCCGGAAGATAACAAATGGCCTTGAGGCGTGAAAATCACCCAAGCCGCGAAAGCAAGCCTCCGAGTGTGTCAGCTAACGCCATCAGTGAACCCAAAGAACACCTCCGATTCACTTGACATCTACCATAGTGAAAAAGCCGACATAAATAATGACACGTCCATAAAACAAAAAGACAAAAAATTGTATAAGAACTATACATATGTACAATAAGTCACTCAAGTGACCAACCTACAAGTAATACTTATTGAGGTAGAGCCCATTTCCTGGCTCCACCAAAGCATTCCCCTCAAAGTCAACCAGATGATAAGCGCCCTTCTTTAAGACCTCTTTCACTATGAAAGGTTCGAACCACATGGGTTTGAACTTTTTTGCCCCCAAGGGATCCCTCTCTTGGTCTTAGACCAAGACAAGGTCGCCTTCGAAGAAAATTCGAGTACGAACGGACCAATCATATTGACACTTGACTCATTGTTTGTGAGTCTTGTTAGCCAAGGCTACATCACGACGTTGCTCATTGTGTTACTCGAGATATAATAGGTGTTCCTCATGCAACGAAGTGTCTGCAATAACTCTACGACCAACTTTAAAGATGGGATCTGACACTCTATAGGAAAGATTGCTTCCAGCCCGTAAACAAGTTGAAAATGTGAGAAACCGGTGGCAGTCTTTATAGATGTTCGGTAGGTCCATAATGCTGAGTACTACATTAAATGCCAATTTAATTAGGCACAATTTATCATTCGCTCCAGAATAGTCTCGAGGGACTTATTCACATCTTCCACCTGACTGTTCTCTTGTGGGTAGTAAGGTGATGGATGCTCTTGCCTCAACCCAAGCTTTGATGTTAACCCGGACAACAATTTGTTCTGGAATTGACTACCATGGTCAATGGCAATCTCTTTCGGGATGTCGAACCTTGCTACTATCTGGTTAAAAATGAAAGGAGTCGTTGTTTCTCCATCACTAGAGATATCTATTGAAATTGTTTCAACGATACTTGCAATATTACCCTCGGCGTAAATTGCGTGCGTAGACAGAGGACTAACAAGACAAGGCTTGTCTCCAGTCATAGTCAACACAAATTCACCTACCTCTATTCTTCTTAACTCCAGGAGGAAATAAGATCTGTGATGGAGATCATCCCAGGGTCTGTCTGGACCAGTCAATGCCTTTATAATCGCCTCATCAGAGGGAAAGACCAAGCCTAAAGAATCTTTAGTGGTGAGGGAGCGTTGAGACAAAATAGGCTCAAGAACTGGATCTAACTTCTCTGTGGGAGTCAGAATGGGGTCGGCCGAAGCTTGCTGGACAATAATGTACGCAACTTCTGCCACATACAAGGGCATGGCCATGCCAAAAATGCCTTGTCCCTTCCATCATAGTTTATGGGGAAGGAAGAGTCCACAAATTGTGAAAGTAAGTCGTTTGGAACGACAACACTTGAAAAATATCATCCCTAGGTTGGTTGGGGGAAACCGATATAAACTTGACATTGCCAGAAGGAGGTGGGTAATCAAAAGTACCCATCAAGGGTGGGCACAAATTGACCCCTACGTTGATGACGTTGAGTCGAGGGTTGTCAATCATTAGGACCGTGGATGCCCATAATGAAGGGTCAGGCCAGGAAAAGGACAATTGGTCAATGGTTATGATTTGGCCCTCGTGTGGAAACAACAAGACCTGAAAAACTGTGGCAACCACTGCATGCATTGCATAGGTTCAACTCCTTCCTAACAGAGGGTTGTAGTCGAGAGGCACATTGACCACTTCAACTTTGACACACATGTTCTTCCCTCCTAACTGCATGGGGAAAGAAGGGATGATTCCATGTGATCTGAAAGAACGACCGTCGAAAGCAGTAAGCAAAGTAGGTGACAGAGACAAAATGGGTTGGTCGATGGCCTTCCAACACGCCAACGACATCACGCAGGTCGAGGCACCCTCATCAACCACCATCTGAAAGATATCATGGGTAAAGATTCTGTGGGGTAAACCACTACTATTTGAAACACAACGTGGTAAGGGAGAGAGGTTTCAAGTCGATTCTATCGAGAATGATCGTTCCAAGATTACAAGTCTCTACAGATCCCAAGGTGGATAACATAGCCTTTCTCTGCAAAGGGCAGCTCTGGAGGACCTTCGAAGCAGAAATTATGCAAGGGGTTTGTGAGAAATCCTCTACCATAGAGTAGTTATGGTAGGCCCTCACGTTCGGATTTTGAGAAGCTTTCTTGAACGCCCCTTTCAGGATGTGTGTCATTGTTTCACCCATCGTCCTCTCGATCTGGAGAGGAACAAGTGGTTTTGTGGCTTCTTTACCCTTTTCGGCAGATTTCGGCATTTCGTAATCATGTGCCCTAGTCTCTATATAAGCGTCACCTTTCATCATATAAACATTCACGACTGAGGGATTACTAGAAGATGCGGGAGGTCCCTAACTTCCCCCATCCGTGCTCGAAGAGGCTTGAGTCATATTTTTCCCATGTGGAAATGGGTTCGTTAGCACAGCAGGATGTTGTTGCACCAATAACTTCTGGGCCTCTGCAAGTCGAGGGCACAAGTGAGTCATATGGTCTTCCGTGCAAAGGTTACACAGATACTACAATTTTCTCTCCTCTGTGTTGCCCCCACTAGCATTGTTGTTGGGTTTCTTATCTCGCTTACCCTTCTTATTTCGCTGTTTTTTTTTTCCCTTCAGGCTGCTGGTTGGCCTTCGAGTTCGTCGACTGCACATTGTGTACAACCGATGTTTGGGTAGGGGGAGTAGCCGAATCGGAGGTCTGGATGATCGATGTATTGGCATGTGGTCCAGACTTTTGTCTGGCCTTGTTAAGGATGGACTGTGGAACATCCAACAAAATCTCATGGAGTAAGCCAGACTGAGAGTATATCAGTCTGAGCTGTTGCACTCTCATTATCGCCTCCTCCTCTGAAAACACTCCCGAAGTTGCAACGTCCTTGGATAATTGTGGTACCAAAAACTTCAGGTACCACTCCAGTAGGAAAGTCGATGGAACCTGTATCTTAATCAAACTCTTCCGACGTCGCCATTCTCATATGTGATTCGAGATATGATCGAACTTAGTTTGCTCAAAGATGGCCAAAAACTTGGTGCTGACATCATGTCTCACAGGTAGTTGGAAATGGTTTAGGAAAACCATCGCCAAATCGCTAAAGTAAGAATATCTTGAGCAGTCGAGATCGATGTACCACTTTGTGACACCCCTGACAAGAGTGCGTTGAAACAGACGCAAATTTACGGAGTCGTCTCGCATCAAGTTTGACGAGCAACATAGGTGGAAAGTTGTCACATGCCCACCTGGATCTTCGCCACGCTTGCCTTCGAACTTCAGAATATTCGATCGCAACTTAGTCGACATTGGGGGCCAATGCGGATCATGATAAATCAGGTCATTAAGAAACCTTGACAAGTCCGACAGATGTAACATTGCCACAAATGGTAGTTTGGGTTGGGTACTATGTACAGGAAAAAGGGAGCCTGGAGTTTGACTGGCACCAGGTTTCCAGGAAAAGTTTTGTTGCTAGCCAAGGTTATGGTAGACACCATGGCCTTGACCAACGTACGAAAATTGAGTTTGCTAGGATATCATTGGCTAATTCCCATAATTGGACGATGAGGGTTGGGCGGGGATTGCTCCCTATGTTGTGTTCCAAAGATTCAGGAAGGGGTTGTCCCCTGCCATTCCGATGGGCATAGGTACTGACCCTTGCTCAGGGTTCCATTGATCATGGAAGGGGTTGCCCCTAGTCGATATCCCTTGTGAGGGAACTGATCCATGCCAAGGATTCCAAACTCCTTGTGAGGAAAAAACTCATGTACTTTCCCTCTGTGTAGGAATAATACTCTGCACAGGATTCTATTGTCCAAAACCAAGGTTGCCCCCGACCGAGACGACAACCGATGAAAAAGCGTTATTACCAAATGTGTCTAACAAAGAGAGTTGCATGGATCTCACCGGCGTGGTGTAAAAAGAAGGTCCTAGACTACCTTCTCCAAACAAGTTGTAGTTCGTGTTCGACCTGATGGGTGGCTGGAAAGCACCGCCGAGCGAGGGGGGTGGAGGAGGTATATGACCCCCACCATAAGGGATAGTGTTATAGGAGGCTGAGGTGCCCCCAATGAACCCTTTCAAGGGAGAGTTTGAGCTCCCTGCCCCTAGACCCATGGTTTGTAGGGTGGAGTAGGTAAGGACGGAGTTCGTATCAAATCTGAGCATCCCATATATAAATGGAGGGCCCGTCGCATCTTTGGTGAACGAAGCAGTGGTCGTCGCTGATGACGAAATCAAACCACTACCTGAAGTAGAGGGGGTCGAGACCACTGTGGTTTGGATCGAAAAAGGCGGGTTAGGAGGCAGAATACCCCATATGGTAGTAGATGTTAAGGGAGTATGAGGACTCCCTGACGAAGTAGCATCATTTGCTTCCATAGCTGCTTGTTTGAATATCTGACGCTAGTAAGGTGTTACCCTCGGAGGGACAACTTGCACCAAGATTGGCACCGACAAGTCAGTGATTGAAGGGTTAGCTGGTCCGAGAGCTTCCGCTCTAAGGTCAGAAATAGTGAGTTCCTCCAGATTTGAGTAATCTCCTCTAGGAGTTGGCTCAAGAAAAGTTTTTTGTGGCCCGGTCGCTTCAAATGACCCTTGCTGGTCAAGTCTTCACCATAACGGTGGTGGTGGTGGCTCCAATGTAACCAGTGGCAGGCCCTGAAGCCTTCGCAACCGATGGAGCTCTTGATCTTCCACCTTGTGAAAAGATCAATGACACAGTAAGGATTTAACTAACGTTTAAAACCAAACACACACTAGAAAAGTTCTTATAAGATAAACCAAACAAACCACTATCTAGTTGGAAGAACAATTACGCCAACCAACACTAGAGCAACTTACCAGTGCAAGTGAAAATTGAACATAGAAGCACCCTCCGGGTATACTCTGCAAAGTGTGACCCGACATCTTTCCTAAGTACCGTGGTATACCCCTGCAGTCACCTGTGTAATTCTCTAGAATAAAGGCAACTAAGTTGCCAGCTCGTGAACTGTCACTAGATGGGTATAGTCGATAGTCGGGTGGACCACAATGAGCAGGATAACAAGTCCAAAACCTACCGAGGGTATCGAAAGCAAGTGGTTTGGAAGACAAGTGAGGATCTCGAACAGATTCGAGGTCCACTAAGTTCCGTAGGAAAATGCAAGCAATAGTATCCCACGACAGATCATCAATATGTGTTCCCCACTACGTTTAGTCCGGCTTTGGAGGGGTTGTCTCCGCTGTCTTTCCTCACACAACCTCGTGCTTAGCCCCTGTGTTAGAGGGGGGTCCCAGATAACTTTCACATCACTGGACTTTTACACTCCCTAGATCTGACTCCAATGTTTGTTTATAAGCCTTGAAGAGTTTCATCTCCAACCTAATTCAAGGCTCTAACCCTAAACTAGTTGATTGACCGTACAGACATAAAAGTCTAGTTAATTTTAAATTTAGCGTTCGTTTTAAATGGCTTGTTTTAACTTGAAGGATATGGTAGTGAAATTAGTGATGTGTATGAGAGATGAAAAGAGGAGAAATAAACGAAACTGAAAGCAAAATTACTTCTAGTGAAAAATAAATATTAACAACTAGATCTTTGTAACCAACTTTTTCATAACTAACTCTTTTCAAAAATTTAAAAAATGAATCATGTCTTGCTTGCCTATTTACGGTAAACTAGGTGTATAAAAAATATGTTCTAATTGTTATTGACTATAACTTTGAAGATCTAAGAAACCTAAATTTTTTATCTGACTTAGCATCGCATAATAAGAAATCAAGAAACAAAATATAAAGGACGGAGAGGACGTGGTCTAATGTTTTCCACCTATTATGCATTGTCACACTTTGCGCTAAATTTATTATCTAGCTCCTCCTTCTATTCCTCGCTCAAGTTGTCAGAGCAACTATCTTTGACCGGAAGTGGGATGGACTTGACGGGGGTCATGTTGTGCAATGCTAGAACATTTGCATTTTAGGGCTTCATCTGTTATATCTACTATAGATAGATCTGTTAGATGGGAGGCCCGGTCCACGACCTCATTCGCCAATATATCCACCATCTTGTTTGCATTATGTCGGACATGGTGAGATCATATTGTCAGAAGTTGTTGTCTCAAAGCATAGATCTGCTCGATGCCATATTCTAGACGCCAACGTGGTGAGACAACACTTGGTTTAACCCCATTCTGAGTCTCCTTCTACAACGAGGGGTATTATATTCCAAGCCATGGCACCTCGCAGTCCCTAAATGAGGCCCTCAATATCTGCAATGTTGTTTGTATCTCGACCTAAGTTTCCAAAGAGGATTCAAATGATTTTCCCATTTGCGTCATGAAGGACCGCTCCAAACCCCGAAGATCCTGGATTACCTTTTGACGCCCCATCAAATTTTAGTTTATAGAATCCACTGGGCGAAGAGGACCAAACTTCAGGGCTGGTGAATGCTATCCTGAGCCCCTTGTGCACTAACGATCCATGCGGGTTCCGAAAGGATCATTTTTTCTGGTGGTAGAGCCTGAAGCTCTTTATCCATCCAGGGGTGGATGAAGACAATTTCCTACAATTGTGTCTTAAGAAGGTTCAAAACAGACTCCACTTATGAGGCTCTGTCCTCAAAGATTCTATTGTTTCAATCTTTCCATATTTCCGAGACCAAGAATCCCAGAAAAAGTTGCCAAACTATGTTCAAGAAATCATTTTGAAAAGGGGTAGGATTCCAGCTTTTGAGTGTCCACATATTGTTGCCTCTGATGCGATCTGATCTTCTAAAGATGATAGAGGCATTGTCCCATAAAGAGGAAGCAAACAAGCATTCATCCAACAGATGTTCTATAGTTTCTGAATTCTGAAAGCAGAGAGCACAATGCGACAGACCATTGAACCCCCTTTTGAGAGAATTCTCCCACGTGGGATTCATCTTCTAAAGAGCAACCAAATGAACAACATGATTTCGGGCCATAGTTTCACCTTCCAGATCTTACTCCAGCTGTGGCTAGGCCATTCGACGTTCTCTGAGATAGTAAGACAATGGGCCTCATTGATGTTGAACCTGCCTTTCTTTTGAGGTGTAACCCAAGCATAGGATGTCTGGACCTTCTCTAGTTTTGATTTTCCTACGTTGCAAGTCTTCCTCATGTTGCCTCGAATGATTCCTAGCCCCATCTATCCCACCATAGGCTACGGTATTTCCATACTCGAAAGGCCTACAAATCAGTTTGGAGCCAAAAATGATTAACGAAGGTGATCTTGGTGTTGCGAAAATGTTGTTGGAAAAGAGGTAAGTCATAGGAGGAGGCCAGATTGGGCAGTTGTTGCCAGGATTCATCGCAGAACTGAGCCAACGCACCCTCTCGGACCTCCCAAAAAAAATGTCGTAGAATGAGACCTCTTTGCTTTAGAGCATGGTTCCATATGTGTGATCCTTTGATTTCTTGGTTGAAGTAGACAAGATCACTGGTGAGCCACTGAGTCATGTACTTGTGATTCCAAAGCTCTTCCCAGAGCATGGTGTTGGAGGTAAGTTAGTTCCACTATTTTTTGGCTCTAGATAAATCTGATGGCCGAAATCATTACAAAATACTCACCAATGAACGAAATGAGTGAGCTCGGGACCAGAGTTCGGGAGGTGCCATCTACAAAAATAACAAATGTCTCACTGAGGCGGGCATATCCATGCTCAGGATGAAATAAATCATGGCTTCCAATCAAATACACAATAGATCCATGTCATATAACTATATAAAGTGTAGCCGCGATCAATACACATCGGATCTACATCTCAAAATCAAAGATATACAAGTATAATATCCATTTGCAAGAATCCAACAACACGTGATGGATGGAGATGACGTCTTCATAGCTCGAGCAACAACTTCAAGATCTTTAATACTCATGTAGGAGTGCAATGTGAGTGTATGACTTCACTAACCAGAGGTCTTCGACGGATCGTCGGGAAAAGATAAGAGGATCTCAATGATCAGGTAAAGAACTTCATTGATTTCGAACAAGTACTTGATTGGACTTTTGGGATGGCCTGGCATGAGGTCAAGAGACAAACTGCAGAAAGGCCGATTCAGGCTGGGTGAAAATTCCCTTGGACAAGAGCACGAAAGATGATCAGACTCAAGCAACATGACATTGACATAAGTTTACGATGCAGGAGGCAATGCAAACTCTCCATGTGTTTGAAAGAGTAACCAAACAGAGGAGGACACAACTCTATGTAGCGAGAACAACTTCCTAAGGTCATATTAGATCCCAATGCTTGACGAACAAATGGAAGGATGTGCTTTGTCCAAGGGTGACTCATTGTGTTGCGAAAAAATAATATATATTTCCTGTCCCCTCTTTTTGGGTTTTTATTTTTATTTTTTTTTGTCTTTTTCGATTTTTTAAAGAGCTTGAAAAATAATAAAAGAATGTTACTTTACAAAGGAGGAATGAGTGTCACAAGCATACTAGTTCCAGGTGCAAGGAAGATACTAATTCTCAAAGCAAGGAGACATGTGCAAGAAAAGGACACTTGGGAAAAATTCCTCCATGGGTCAAGGTGTCAGGGTGCATAGGCAAAGTGCTACAAGGCTTGCGTATAAGGCATGCTTCAAAGGTTCAGTTGGGAGCAACATGGAGCCAAAATTAGGCCAAAGATGAAGAGATCTAAATGTGATTAGCAAGACATAATGAAACCCCCTTCAATTTAATTTTAACGAGCCCAAAGAAGGTAAGCTCGATAGTTTTTTCATTTTAAGAGAGTCTAAAAAAAATGTAATAGAACACTCCACTGGGGTACCT
>WSFP011470063.1:0-17849 GCA_009831015.1 Picea engelmannii | reverse complement strand
CATCCACCTTTCCCTTCACTATTCCTTACATTTCATCGTCCCATTAACCTTCCATCATACCATTTTCATAAATACATTTGGGTTTCACATTATTATTTTCCATTTTATTCATTTTAGTATTTTAAGTGAATTTGTGATTAAATATTAGAAAATTAACATATTTTCATTATACCTGTTGCGTTGCGAAAAAGGTATAAATATATTCCTTTTTCCCACAGTTCATGATATGATTTTGATTGATTCTTCAGATAGTTAGGGATAAATAGGAAAGAACATGATTAATATGTCCCTTAGGATTGTTATTGAATTTTTATTAAATAGATTCTAAATTACGATTGGAATGGTTTGATTTTGTTGCAGAATTGGATAAATAACTGTCAAAGATAACTAAAGAGATCTTGGCTATGCACAAGCTATTGGAGGTTGAATACTTTTTAGGCGTAAAGAAGTTTTGAAGATAATGCATTTTCTATATTGTAACTTTATAATAGTAAAGAAATCCTGAGGATATTTCGATCCTCAGGATAACTTGATTTACCCAGACTATTGTAATATATAAGAGGGTAATAGAACCAAAAAGAAAAAAACCCACATTCAAATATTTAGATTCAGAATTGCTCTACGCAAGAAATTTTTGTAAATGTTTTACCAGCCATGGAATCAATGAAAGTTTTGAGTGTTTCTATCATTTATGTGCTTCGAGTTTCTCATAGAAGTACTTCTAAAGACCAAGGGCCTAGTCTGAAGGAGCTACTATCTCGTTCTGTAATTGTATCAGTTCGAAGTTTGATTTCTATTTTGTGATTCGGATCTCTTTTACAATAGCCAAGGATAAATGCATAAGTGTGTTAATGATTTTATTATTGTTTGCATATAGAAGACATACATTTCGATTAGTTATTAATGATTGCCATTATGATTTCCATTTCTAAAGTTATTGCTTGAAAGTTCCTCACATTTTCATCCACGCTGTTCCTTTTCCTTAGATTTATGATTGTTGTTCCTTTCGGTTAAAGTTACAATAGTTGTTCCTTTCGGTTAAAGTTACATTATCTGTCCTTTCTGATTAGATTACAATTGTTGTTTCTTTCTATAGATAGAGTAATTCGTTATTTCGTTTCTAGTAATCAGAATTCGTAATTGATAGTTAATTTTGCAAGTCCTTACTTAGATTTAATTACTTCTTTTTAGTTAAGTGAATTCAATAGATTAATTAGTTCTTTTCCATTTTACAACATCTTAGTAATCAGATTTCTATTCCATTAGTTCTTATAATCTTTGGTGAACGGTTGAGGAAATTGATTGTTGATGAACTCAGATTTGGTTTAGCTACATGATTTTAGGCTACCTGCATAGACTTTGCTGATATTCTTGAGATAAAAGATGAATCTCTGGGTTGATAAATTAATGTTAAACTAAGGTTGTTTTTAGGACATCTTTAGACACCAACAATACCTCAAGGTTGGATTAGTTTGATGATGTGTAGAGGCATATTTGAAGATTTCAAAAAATTCAAAATTCACCACCTATCCTCAAATTCGAATTACATCTTCAAACTTGAAGATTTGAAGTTAAGCTCAAGGAGAAGATCATGGAAGATTTTGTTGGCACATCTTATCTAAGATATGTGAGAGATGTGTGGAGGATTTGAAGGGATCATATCTTATAATAATGAGAAAGTAGTTGAGAGTGGTTGAGAGAATAGTGGATCTGTAACTATGACATTCTTATCTTATCTTCAAGACTTTCATGTATATAAGAGAATGCTCTCTCTTCATGAAGGAGGGGGCATGTAATTCATAATTTAGTCTTGTAATTAGGAAAAGGGGATTCTTATCTTTGATTTGTATTCTTTCATTTGTCATGCTTTCATGATTTGTCATTTGATTCTTGTAATGCAATTTGAGATAGAATTATTGTGTGAGCTCACATATGTCTTTTGTCATTCAAATCTTCACATGTTGTATTGCTTTCCTAGATTAAGTTTTTGCTTTCCCAGCTAGTCTTTCAATGCTTTCCTAGATTAATTTCATTTCAGAAATTTAGATTAGATTACTTCTACTTCAGTCCTTCATATACATTGTGTGTGCTTTGTAAGCCTACGAACCTCAGATTGACAAATTAAATAGTTGGGAAAGTAATACAACGGAATTAAACGACAATATTTCCGCCTAAAATTTTGGTGTCGTTGCCAGGGAAGCACAAGGGATTGAATTTTAGTTTGAATTTTCATGCAAGTTTGATTAGTCGTGCTCCTAAATCTAAGGTGACATATGGGTAAGGGAATGTAGGGAGTGTTTCAATTCCTGCAAGCGTAAGTGTAGATTTCAATTCCTGCAAGTGTGTCTGCATGTGTTGGTAAGGGGTCATAACAGTTACTTGAGTGGAGACTCCTCATTTTATCCATGCCATCGTATTCCTAAATCTGAGGTAAGACATTAGGCCTCATTTGCGATAGAGCATGCAGAGTGTGACTTTCAATTTCTACAATTTTAACTCTAGCAATTTCAATTTCTACAATTTCAATTTTTGCAACTGTGAAGAGGTTTTCATGTGTTTCAACAAGTGTGATTTTCAGTTTTTTTTATTTTGATTTGGGTGTTATAAGAACCCCTTTTGCAATATGATTTAACTATGAGTGTCATCTTGGAACAACTCGCTCAGATCCTTGCGAAAGATGGGATTTCTTCTTCTCGGGAAGAGGAGATCTTGACAGCAGCCTGGAGCTTAAATACTCCTCCAGAAACAAATGAGAAATCATCACCTGAGGAACTTGAGGAGGACAATGAGGAGATGCATCATGATCTAAGTGAGGGAAACTATGCCTACGAAAGACATATCGAACGATGGTTTCAAGCGACTACTAGGTTAGATTCTTTTAATTTTTCTTTTTATTTTGTTAATTTAGAGTTTCAAAAACATATTTCGCATGCTTATACATATTTCCGACCCTTAGTTACGAAATTGAAAGATAATATATTCTTATTACTTTTACGTTCTTGGCTACATTGGTTGTTTGACTACACATAACTAATATTTAATTTCCAATTATCATAGAGTAGGTAGGATAATGAATAAAACCCCGATCAGAAAATAGAATGTCTAAATTAATTTCAGGAAGAATTTTGGTTGCTGACGATAATTTTTTTTTTTTTTGCCTAATCTGTTTTTCATCTGCAATTTGTTCCATTTGCTCAATTTTTATTTGTGGCTACAAATCTAAGGAATTCCATGAACACCTAGAGGAGAACTCTTAGTTTTGAGAAAAATAATCATAAAAATTGCATGTTCATCCTGGACCTACAAGTATAAAAACATAGATGAATAAAAACGAAACCAAATTTTACATGTTGTTACAGCATGCTGATACAATGAAATTTTACATATTGTTACAGTGAAATTTTACTTGTTGAAACAATGACGTTTTTGTTGTAACAGTGATTGAATAAATTTGCAAATCTACAACAATAAAACAATAGTGTCATTAGGAAATAATAAAAAACAAAACGAATCTGAAACTGTGATTAATTGAATTACAAACCCTTTTTTTTTTTGTTCACAATCCAATTATGACCGCAATAATCTTCTATCTTAGTCCTTGGCTTGAATCACATCAATACTGTGAATTTTGATGACACACTCATCCCATGGATAGTTGTAGGGGGAACTTCGAGCAACAGATTAATATTTTGTAATACAACAAGAAAATCAAGTTAAAATGAAACTATACCTGTGAATAGGTTAAAGCGTTTTCTCGAATGATTCTTCATGAAAGTTTCAACTGCCTATATCTGCGTAGTTTAGTTGTCGATCGTCCACCTCATCTGAACAAATTCTTTCAAATGGAATCAAACCAATTGCTTAAAAAACGATGATCAGTTGGCTTGCCTATTATTAGCAACATGGTTTTATTCGTTTGATCTAATGCAAAATCTTGTATTAGTAAACAACCAGTACGTATCCCTCCAATCACGCTTCAAGATGATCATATTTTCTTTCATATTTGAAATTAATCAGTTGTTTGTTGTTTTACATGATGTGGCATCTGGGAGATATGGGAACGATTTGCAGCAATGTTCTTTCCAATTCATCTGTTCTAGAATTAAATGATGATCTTGATCTTCGGCATTGGAGATATGTTTCTAGCTGTCATGATTTTCTTGCTCTTGTTGGACAATTTTCCCAAATTTGATTTCACGAGAAATATCTAGTTTGATTTCGATCACTCAAATACAAAGGTTGGTCTTTACATTTTAAGAGATGGATGAAGAGGATACCAATCATATTCTGTCAAGGAAGCCTATAGATTCTTCATGTCTCAAACCACACCCAGCTCACACATGTAATGAGAATCTGAAAATTTCCATCAATTAACATCAATTTGTAGACAATCATCTTCAGGTGCAATTTTGGAGAAAACCGTGATGAATTTTAAAAATTTGGCACATGGGCTTTGTGCAGAAGGGTCTTATTTAGTTGACTCGCGAGCAGTTTTTCAAAATTCGACCTAGTTTGAGAGCAGTTTTTGTTTTTCTAAACGTGAAAGAGCCATATTTCAGGATGGCCGGTTTTCCAACGTGATAGATACACAGTCAAACTCATGAGCATTGGGTTGGCATGGGGGATGAAGCTGGGAAATGAAGTTTATAGATATGGTGGCATACATAACTGTGGATCCATCTACATTATGGAGAAGATAACTTGTGCAGGTCTTTGTTTCCTTAATGCATCCTACAACCCAATATTTCATTGGTTTCTAAATTCTCTCTGGACATGAAAGGGTCATTGTTATCCCTAGGGCAGTCGCATGGAAAATATTCAATACTACCTCAAACATTTAGGAGCATATGTTGTGCTCTTTTATTCAAAGATACATTATGAGTGCCAATATTTTTCCTCTAGTACAATCCAATTGCTATCACAGATCAGGTCATTGCTAGAACTTCTCAATATTTAACCTTCAACATGCAATAGTAAATCTATAAAGGGTGCAGATGAGGACGTCCAAGAAAGAGTCTTTGTTAAATAGGATGGTGCATTTGATTCACAGGATTTTACATATAAAATGGGTATGATCACCAAGTTCATAATTTCAATACATGTTTTTACGTTTAATACTCCTTTGTTTTTTTTAAGTCACTTTGGCAACAATCAATGATGAAACCAACAAGTGCGGGCAACAGGTATAACTATATTTATTTTCTATTTTTGAATTTGTTCACATTTGTACTTAATCTTGCATTTTACATCTTATGTTGCTCTCACAAGTTTGATTGCAGGATTAGTATTAAGATTGATTGCAGGATCAATACACTTGTATCCCATGCCGCAGTGATCTTCAAGAATCACAATATTTTTTAGAAAAACATGCTTTGATAAACAGTTTGAAGGAGTTGATCTTCATTATAAATTTTATGACGATATTGTTACACATGTATATTACATGTTGTTACACATGAGTTACATGATGTTACACATGTATTACATGTTGGTACACATGTATTTTACATGTTGTTACTACTGTATTTGTAACATTTTGTTACTACACCTATTCATAAACCATTTTGCGTCATGATATGCTTACCTAAATTACTCCTTGTCAGTACATTGATCATCCCTATGTTGAAGCTATATTTCATTGCCTTATCCATCATGACTTCACACATCCCTATCTTTCTAAGTTGCATACATCATTTCCTTTATCTTTTTCAATTCAATTTTTCCTTTCCAGTTTTCCTTTTGAATAAAACAAACTCCCTTTCCATGATTACATTTCCTTTCCATACACATTGTTGCTACTAAGATCTATCTTTTAGTCCTACCAATCTTTTTATAAAAACTCGCATTGATTGATGTGGGATTCCTTAAGGCCCACCTTTCAACAATCTTGCCCCATCGACCTCAGCACCTTATCTGGGAAATAGACTAGAGTCCATTTTGAGTACCTAGAGGCTTGCATGACTTAATGGAAAGTTCTTTCACTGACGATCATGGGAATACATCAATGTCCCTTGATCATCAGATCTTGCAAGTGGCTCGATCTTAGCACATCCATTCGCACTTTGCAAGATGTACTCGGGTACCTTGTCTCTCATTTCTTTATGCAGTGATTCAAGCTTTGAAGAAGTGGAGACACTATCTAATTCCTAAATATTTTGTCTTGTACAGTGATAATGAATCTTTGCAATTTATTATTAAGAAAGAAAAGTTGAATCAGAAACATGTAAAATGGGTAGAATTTATGCAAAATTTTACTTTTGTTATCAAGCATATTGTTGGAACTGCTAACAAAGTTGCAGATGCTTTGAGCTGAAGGAGTTTGATTGTACAAGAATTCCAAGTGGAGACCTTAGGGTTTGAACACCTTAAGGAGATGAAATGAGAAGATGCAGATTTTAAGGAAGCATATGAGGCATGCAAGAATCCTTTATTGGGAGACAAAAGCCTCTGGACTGAATATTTGATCCAGGATGGATTATTGTTCAAGGGAAGCCAATTGTGCATACTGAAATTCTCAATGAGAGATAATTTGTTGAAGGAGAAACAGAACATAGGTTTAGCTAAACATTTTGGTCACGATAAAACATTTGCACAGCTAATTAATTTGTATTATTGGTTGAGCATGAGAGAAGAAGTTAAAAATTTTGTGAACAAATGTAGAATTTGTCAATATGAAAAAGGAAGACAACAAAACACTGGTTTGTATCAGCCATTACCAATTCCAAAAAGGTCATGGGATGAAATCAGTATGGATTTTGTTTTGGGATTGCCTAGAACTCAAAAAGGGAGTGATTCCATATTTTTTGTGGTGGAAAATTTTTAAAAAATGGCACATTTCATACCATGCCATAAGTCAAATGATGCCACACACATAGCCAATTTGTTTTTAGAGAAGTAGTGAGACTACATGGATTGTCGAGGAGCATAGTCTCAGATAGGGACACCAAATTTGTAGGACACTTTTGGAGGACTCTATGAAAAAGGATGGGGATGAACGTGTCCTTTAGTTCAACATATCACCCTCAGATAGATGGATAGACTGAAGTAATAAACAAGAGACTAGGAAACTTGTTGAGAAGTTTAGTCACTAAGCAATGGCATCAATGGGATCAGATTTTGGCACAAGCAGAATTTGCATTCAACAATTCAATGAATAGGAACACAGGGAAAAGTCCATTTGAAATTGTGTAGGGTATACATCCAAGAGGGATTACATAGTTGAGAGATATGAATCAAGATGAGTTCAGAAGTGCTAGAGAAAAGGATTTTTCAATAGAAATGTAGAAACTCCATGAAAGAGTTAGAGAACAACTACAAAAAAAAGCCATAAATACAAGAGTAGAGTTTATCAAAAGAGGAGATAAGTTTAATTAGAAGTTGGATATGAAGTTTTAGCTCATTTGATAAAATAAAGGTTTTCTAGGGGAACGTATAAAAAATTTAAGATGAAGAAGATAGGACCATGCAGTATTCTCAGAAAATTCACATCCAATGCTTATGAAATTGAGTTGCCAAACAATGTTGGGATATCATTGATATTCAATGTTGCAGACCTGTATCCTTACAGGAGCGATGAGGAAGGAGAATTAGATGATTAGAAATAATTTTAGTTGGAAGAACAATTGCCCACAGTAGAAAAACCTCAGATGGAGAAAATCATTGA
Organism: Picea engelmannii; assembly: GCA_009831015.1. Taxonomy (NCBI): domain Eukaryota; kingdom Viridiplantae; phylum Streptophyta; class Pinopsida; order Pinales; family Pinaceae; genus Picea; species Picea engelmannii. The sequence goes on along the minus strand of WSFP011470063.1, from coordinate 10,186 downwards.
ACATAGAGATGGAAAGAAGACAGGGAGAAAGACATATACTGAGTACTTAGTGAAGGGGAAAGATTATCCAATGGAAAATGCAAGTTGGGTTACAGAACCTAATATTTTGAAGCATGGAAAGACAATGCAGGAGCTCATGGACAGGATTCCAAGAAACTTTTAACCAGAGGAGTATGATGCAAGAGCATCGCCTTCAAAGTCAAAATGCAAGCATCGAGGCAAAGGAATGACATCTCAGCAATGACATAATTTCAAATCAGAAACTAACTCAGAATTAAATCAAGTTGTTGAGATATTTTGTAGACAACATTTTAAAAATGTAACTTGTTTGTAAAGTCATGAAGAACTGTAAGAGATTGCAGATATTGAATGTTGACTCTTATATGGAAATAATTGTTAGTTATTGTAATAAGACAGAGTAGGGAACTGCTAAGAGTTTGATAGGATAGGCTGCAAACAGGATGAGAGAGTTCGTGGAGCTAGTCCTTAGATAGTTTTTCATTGTTGCATTGTAATGGAATAGACATAATAAAGAGAAGGATATGGAGATCAAAAAGATCAGTACAACATGGTAGATTAGAAGAAACATTATGTAATTTGTTTTCATGAATGAATAGAACAAGTAGAATTGTCCTGAATCCTCATATTGTGTTCAATTAACATGTGATTGAATGAATGTAATATTCTGTGTGTATGGTTATTTTCATTTCCGTTCATGTGTGATTGTTTGAGAGATTGATTGTATGATTTCATGATGAAACTGGATGAGTTTAATTGTTTCTCTTCTGACACTCGTATGCAAGGTGTGAATCTCGAACACAAGGAGTGCGTCGACTGAGTCTCGGAGTGAATCAGAGAAGTTCAAAGAGAAAAAAGGAAACTTAGACCATGTGCAAGGTGTGCACAACGTTGAGAAGCGACTGAGTGGCGAAGAACCTAGAAGAGAGAACGCCAGGTGGACGAGAAGAATTTCTTTTCAAGAAATCCTTCGAATAGAGTTATTGAAATCCCCATAATGTAAGGTGTGCGTGGGAAATCGGAATCCTATTAAGGATAAATCTTAGAAGGGATAACACTTTTCAAAAGTTTTAACGTGATCCAAGAGACAGACTCTTAGGAGGAGCAAAGGTTCGAAGTCGTTGAACACTTAGAAAATATTCTAAGTCATAGAGGAATCAGAAGCTTAGTAGAGAGGAGCGACGGTGGTCGTTGGATCACAGCGTAACGAATCAACATCCGTCTGATCAGGGTAAGGTGCACGAGCCCTAGTGCTTCACACATAGAGGAGAGAGAAACCTCACCATGGTTGAGAACTGATATTTACGAAGCCTAAAGAATCAAAAACCCAAAGTAGAATCTCAGTCGTCCAATCGCAGGAAAATATCTAAGTCGTCAAATTTTTTGGTAAACCTCAAGCGTCAAATCTCCAAAGTGGTTCTGAGCCATCATATATCATGAGTTTGAATGAAGGCAACTGAAACTTTGGAATTCAGAACAGAGAAGAGATAGAGTGAATCTAGACCGTTGGATCAAGGAGGACATGTGTCGATAGGCAGAAAGATCTAGAGGAAGGTGAAGTTTGAAGTGTTGAAACACCCGAAGCCCAAAGAGAGGAAGAGCCAAGAACTGTCGATCTATAGGTGGACACTTGTCAACAGATCACGAGTTCTGGGTAAATTTTTTGAGGAGTTTCAACTGAGAACTGAGACTGTCGAGCCCCGAAGACCTGAAGTGATTCAAAGCCATCAGATCTAGGAGAGATGTGGCATAGATCCATGCACTCTGGGTAAATTCCTGAAGTAATCCTCGATCATCATATCATGAGGACACGCGATAGAAATACGCATACTTTGTAGGGGGAGAAAAATTGAGAGTTGAAAGGTCCAAAGTTTGGAGTTCCAAAGTGATCCACACCATTGATTTCATGGGACACGCATCCACATATCATCAACTCCAGGGGATTGTAGTACGAAAGAGAGTTGGGTCTGATATTTCAAAACCTCAAAGTTCGAAATCACGAAGATATTGCATCCGTTGATTTAGGAGAGACAACTCTAGTCCATAGATTGAAAGTTTCATATATGAACTGTCGATTCAGACACTATTTTCAAGATTATGAGATCGACGATCCCATAGCATTGTGGGGACAGGAGTTTCATGGAGTTTAAAATATTGAGGGCAAGACACAATCCAAACCATGGTTTTGTCAGGAGGAAACATGGAAGCTTGAGGAGAGTTGCGGGCCCAAAAGTAGTTTGGCTTCAAACCGATTGTGGTCGAGCCCACAACCATGTGGTCATCACACAAGGTCATATCATGAGAGGGATTATCCGAAAATGAGCTAACGTCCAACACTCTGATATTTTGTAAGAAAGCGAAAGGGAAGGTCATGTGTGCCATTAAAACTGCACCAGCAAGCTGAAAGGGCCTGTGTGTAGTCACAGAACGAGACCATTGAGGTTTTATAGAGTCATTCGACTCGAGAATCATAGATCCTTTGACTGAGAGGTCATGCAGCCCTACGACAGAGTAGGGGAGATGCATCAGGCGGTATCAGAGTTGATATTGAGTTTATTTATAGACAACAGACAAAGGAGAAAGGAGACAAAATCATATCAATTGTGGTATCAAGAATTTGATTTATGTTTGTAGGTGATGCAGTGAAAACATGCCACCCAGAAGGCATAGAGTGAATGCATAAATGGAAGAAGAAATGAGGCAACATTGAATGATACTAGACGCTATGGAAACAACAAAGACGAGAGAACCAGATGCTGGAGATCTCGGTGAAGATGAGAGTGAAGAAGAATTGGTCGAATAAAATGTAGTAGAGGATGTTGTAAAAGATCGAATGATAAAATCTGTTTCAAAGATAGGAGCCAGAGAAAGAATAGAGGTACCAATGTATGAAGGCAATTTAGAAGTTGAAGAATTGTTAGATTGGGTACGTGCTATCGAAAAATACTTCGATTACGAAGATGTCGAAGAAGATAATATGGTGAAGCATGCAATGAAAATATTTAAAGGTCATGCAACGCTATGGTGGGATGAACTGCAAGATGAATGCAGGAGAAATGGTAAGAAAAAAAATAAAAACTGGGATAGGATGGTAGCCAAGATAAAGGTAAAAATTTTCCCAAAGAACTATCAAATCAATCTGTTCAGAATATTGCAAAAATTGAGACAGAAGATCTTATCAGTGAAGGAGTACATTGAAGAATTTTATAGACTGAACATCAGGGATGGAAAGAAAGAATATGAGGATGAAAAGAAAACCAGATATATCAATGGGCTAAGATATGAAATACAAGAGGAGATCAAGATGATGTCTATCAGTAAAGTCAAGGATGCTTATCAATCATCCTTGAAAGATGAAGATAAATTGGCCAGGAAGCAAAGCCAACAAAGAAAAGGAGGAAACTCCAGTAGAGGTAAAGGAACTACTAGAGAGACGTTCCAGAAGTAGAAGCATGAAACTGACAAAAAACATAGTCACTATGAGAAAGGTGGAAGTTCTAAGGAAGGACAACATTTTGGAAGAATTTCATTTTCTAGAGGATGAGGAAGAGCCAGAGGAGGTGTAGTTAGATGCTATACTTGTGGAAATCAAGGGAACAAGTCTTGGGAATGTCCCCAGAGAAAGAAAGAAGGAGGAGGTGAAGCACACATTGTTGAAGCATAGAAACATGTGGAAGCAGAAGCAACAAAAGGAGGAAAGAACATCATGATGAGGAAGATTCTTCTTAAACTAGAAAAGGATATGGAGGAACCATTTCATTGAACAAGTCTATTCAGAACTCCTTGCAAGATAAAAAATAGAGTTTTCAAGGTAATCATAGACAATGGGAGCACTGGCAATCTAGTATCCACAGAGATGGTGGAGAATATGGAGTTGAATACAACTGCACATCCAAACCCATATAAGGTATCATGGTTGCAAAAAGGACATAAAGTGATGGTAAGTCAACAATGCCAAGTTGAATTTAAAATAGGAGGTTATAGGGATGAAATATTATGTGATGTAATTCCTATGGATGTTTGTCATATTTTATTTGGGAGACCATGGTAGTTTGAAAGAAAATTTATTCATGATGGGAGAAAGAATACTTATACCCTATAAAAGAATGGTAGGACACATATGTTGTTACCAATCGAAGACAAAGAGAAAAAGAGAGAAGTTAGTTCAAGCATACCTCTCATGAGTGGGAAGGAACTCTTGAATGAAGTCAAGAAGGAGAAAGAAATGAATTGTGTTGTAGTGAGGAAGAGTAGAGTTATCCTTACGAATACTTTTGTGGAAGATTTGCCTATAGAAATCTAGAAATTGTTAGAAAAATTTGCTGACATAGTAGTGGATGAGTTACCTCACTCATTGCCACCCATTAGGAGTATAAGCCATCATATTGACCTTATTCTAGGAGCTAGTTTACCAAACAAAGCATCTTATATGTTGACACCTAGAGAGAATGAGGAAGTCAAAAATCAAGTCCGAGAGTTGTTTAATAAAGGTTTTGTCAGGGAAATCCTAAGCCCATGCACAATACCAACTGTGTTAATTCCAAAGAAGGATGGAGGATGGAGAATGTGTATAGATTCTAGAGCCATCAACAAGATAACCATTAGGTACATATATCATTTACTGAGGATGGATGATTTGATGTATTGTTTGAATGGAGAAAGCTATTTTTCCAAGATAGACTTGAAGAGTGGATATCATCAAATAAGAATGAGAGAGGGAGATGAATGGAAAACAACATTGAAGACAAATCAAGGATTGTTTGAATTGTTGGTCATGTCGTTTGGGTTGAAAAATGCACCAAGAACATTTATGAGATTGATGAATGAAGTGTTGAAAGACTTCATAGAGAATTTTTTCATAGTATATTTGGATGACATATGTTGGCATAGGGGCAGACCCAGGGTTCAACTCCAAGAGCACACCAACAAGCCCTAATTACTGGCCCTTTTGAAAAAACCTAGGAGGTAGATGCAGTCTCACCCAAAGTAGCTATGGGGGGGGTTGCATGACAAATATGTCTACAACCAAAGGGAATACCAAGTTGATCCAATACAAGAGCAATACAACATTTATATATCACTTACTAGTTCAAATCTACTCTGCAGAACTATCTATTAGATCTAACATAGCAATGAAATAACAATATACCAAATGACAAAGAACAAAGCATCAATCACACGCACAACACAAGATATACATGGTTCACCCTCTCTCTAGGTCTACGTCCATAGAACTATGCTTTATAATATATTAAGATGAAGCATACAGCTCTTGTCTACGCTCTTAGCTAGCATATCTTCTCTTCTTCTCTCTCTCTCTTTCTCTTTCTCCCCTCCCTGTGCACACAGCTGCAGGGTTGATCTTTGCACCTAGATTAAGATATTACAATACCAGAAGGATCTACACTCAGAATTTCTCTCTCTCATGAAAATAATCGCTCATGCCAATAACAAAACTAGAACCAACAATATCAACAATAATAATAGCAACAACAACAACTAACAACAACCCATCCCAGGTCCTTTAGACCTCTATTTATACATTACAATAGCTCCTTGATAGCCTTAGGATGATACCTAAGTGTCAAAACCCTAGATACCAAAACCCTAGGTGTCTAAAACCCTAGGTCAACTTGACTCGCGTTTTCAGGGCTTCGCCAGCCTGTCTTTCCTTCCTTCTTGCTCAATGCTCCAAAGTATCCAATGATGGATTTTTCCTCTTTATGAGTTGTCCATGATCCATATTCCTTTATGATCTGTCATCCTCAATATCCATGTCCAACGCATTGCTTTATCTTACTTCACTCTATCTTTTCTTCTCTTTTTCTCACTTCGACCCAGTAACAGTCACTGTGTCTTCCACGTAGTTCGCATTTTTCCTTTTCTTCCTTCATATTCGCTTGCTTCCATAACCAATGGCCAACAAGCCCCCAATACTCACCTTTGACTTGTCCTGAGGCACTTCAGATCTCAACTTCCTGTTTTACTTCGACTTTAGACTGCACAGGGTAGCATGTGCTTCCAGCTCTAGTCCTCCCTTCCTTCCTTGTGCAGATTGTCTTTGTTGTGTCTGGTACCCAGTTTCAACTGCACCTAGTACCTAGACCCTTTTCCTCATTCTTTTACTAAGAGATGTGAGGTAGCTGGTTCTCATAGTACAACTTCAGTCGGCTCCCATTAACCAAACCTTCCTTCCATTCTCCCTTCAAAGTCTTCAACTGCATAGCTCCTCCTTCTGTAACATAAGAAACCTCATATGGCCCAAGCCAATGCATTCTGAACTTCCCAGGATGTTTCATGAACTTACTGTCATATACTAGTACCAGATCACCTTTCTTAAATACCTTCTTCTTGATATGGCTGTCATGGTAGGCCTTCTCTCTTTCCCTCTAAACTTGCTGGTGAAATCCTACAATGAATCAGTCTTCTTCCAGTTCAACCAATTGTGCAAGCCTCTCTTGAACAAATCCAGTGTCATCCATATCTATAAAGGCAACGATTCTTAGGCTTGGTACCAAATATTCCATTGGGACAATGACTTCAATACCATAAACCAGTTTGAATGGAGTCTACATTGTCAGCTTCTTGCAAGTAGTTCTGTAGGCCCATTGTATTGCTGGTACTCTTAAATAATAGTCATACGTATTCACACTGCAAATATTCATTAGCGTTGTCTCCAAGATCTTTTTGAATGATTCGACTGTCCCATTTTCTTGTGGATGGTAAGGTGTGATCTTCTGATGATGGACTCCAAATTCATCAGTCAAGGCTTCAATTGTTTTATTGATGAAATGTGTGCCTTGATCACTCATAAGGATCTTTGGGCATCCAAACTTGGTTATGATGTCATCAAATATGAAGCACGTAGATAAAGTGGCACTACAGTCCTTAACATCTCTTGCTTTGGCCCATATGGTCAAGTACTCTATTGTAGTGATTATGTACCTTGCTCCTGTGCACTTCCCTGGTGGGTTAATAGGTCCCACGAAGTCAATGGCCCATTTCTCAAATGCTTGTAGGGTCAGCTATGGTGCTAATGACATTTCATCTCTTCTGGATGGTTTTCCAAGTCTTTGGCATACATCATAGGCTCTATAATAGTACTTATCATCTCTGTGTAAGGTAGGCCACTAAAGGCCAACTCTAAGAACCTTCTACGCAGTTGCTTTCCCTGCATAGTGTCCTCCTGCAATGCCTTCAATAGCTTCAGCAAGGATCAATGGTCGCTCTGTCTCCATAACACACCTCCTCAATATCTCATCAAGTCCCATATTATATAGTTGTCCAACTACAAGTGAAAAATCTACAATGCACACTACTAGTTGTTTCTTCTGGGTGATTGTATATTCACTAGGTGCCATTCCTGTTGACAGGAACTGGAATTTTTCTACAAAGTGGTCATCAATATTTATAATGGATGAAAATTGTGCATTTGACATTGTATCCTCCAAAATAGTAGGCCCTTCTCCATGTTCCAACCTTGAAAAGTGGTCAGGACCTTTGTTCATTTTTCCTGGCTTAACCACGATCTCAAAATCATATTCCTGAAATAACATAAGCCATCTGCATATTCTCCCCCCCAACACTGGCTCGTTGAATAGGTATTTCAGCACAAATTGATCAGTAAACATTTTAAAGTGTCTTCCTAGCAAGTAGTGGTGCAACTTCTACAACCCATACACCATGGCTAACCCTTCTCTCTCAGTGGTGGTGTAATTAATCTCTATTGTGGATAGTTTCTTGCTAGCAAAAGCTAACGGGTGGTCGATGTCTCCTATTCCCGGTTGTGCTAATAGAAATCCTAATGCAATAGAATATGCATCAACATGCACGTGAAATTACTTGATCCAATATGGGAGAACCAGAATAGGCACAGTAACCATTTTTTTGTTTCAGCGTGTCGAATCTCTTCTTGCATTATTCGGTCCAGTGAAATTGACAGTCTTTATTCAAAAGATTCTCCATGGGTGTTGTAATCTAGGAATAGCCTTTAATGAAATTCCTATAATATCCAGTGTGTCCCAACACAGTGTGAAACTGTTTAACTGAAGTAGGAGGGGGTAGATCAACTATGATGGCAATTTTAGATGGATCTACCATCAATCCCTACTTGCATACAATATGACCTAACAACACTCCAAATGGTGAAAATAAAATGCACTTCTTCAGGTTTAAGGAAATCTGACATTTCCTGCACTTGTCCAACATTATCCTTAAACATTCGATATGATTTTTCAATAAACTAAAGGCAGTCCAATCATCAAAGTATGATTCTAGAAACTTATGTAGAAACTCCTTGAATGCTTCGACCACCACACTGGAAATGATGGTTGGGGCATTCTTCAATCCAAAGGGCATTACTGTATATTGGTAGGATCCCCATTCTGTGGAAAAGGTGGTCTTATGGCAATTTTCCTTGGCAATTCGGATTTGATGGTATCCTGAAAATCCATCTGTAAAAGAATATACTTCCTTGCCTCCTACATTATCTAACACTTCGTCAGTGAATGGCGTAGGGAAGGGGTCATGAAAAAAGTCATCATTCAGCTTCCTGAGATCTATAAAGATCTTGATCTCTCCTATCTTCTTGTCTTGTACCACCATCGGGCTAATCCATTCTAATTCTTCGACAGGTTCTATAATCCCTACTTCCAGCATTCTGTCGAGCTCAATCTTCACTTTCTCCTTATATTTAGGGTTCAATCTGTAGGGTCTCTGTTTGAATGGTCTTGCATCTGGTTTCAAAGGGATCCTCATCTCTCCCATAGGCCCTTTAATGCCCTTCATATCTATGAACTTGATTGGAAACAAGTATTGATACTCATGTAGCAATTCTGTGATCTTGTCAATAGTGGCAGCATCCCAATAATCTCCAACATTTGCAAGCTTCGGTGTTTGTTATTTTCCAATATTGACTTTCTTGATCTTGATCGGTTGTCCAATAAATGGTAGCTCAACTCCTAGTCCTTCCAAATCTCTCTGACCTTTTGTTTCTGTGATGTTCACCTTCCTAGGATCATTGTCTTCATCAGTATTGATGTTGTAACAACCTTGCATATTCTGGAGAGGCGCAATTCATTCATCCTCTTCTTATTCCAAAGGTAGGCTAGGCGCCTCCTTAAACAATTTCTATATTATGACCTATAATGCTTGATCTACCATAGGGTATTGGCTTTTGAATAAAAAGGTAGTGAAAATGTTTTGAGTCATACCTTCCCAATTTGTGGTGATGAGGCATAGCTCTTCTTGAAGGTACCAGTTGATAGGGGTTGTTTCCAGCGTGTTGATGAATTTGTGCACCCAATGCTATTGAGGAATGTTTCTCCATGATTCCTCGCAACTTTGCACATGGTCCTTTAGACAGCTCCGACCTGTGTATCTAAATTCATAACCTTCTACTTCCATGCTGTCATCAGAGTACGACATTGTACCCATTCTGTAATGTTGTTTTTGTGTGTCCCCCACCATCTTGCTGGTGTGGCTTTCAAGGCCTCATCCATTGCCAACAATCATTGTTGTGTTGGTACACTTTCTTCAAAGTCTGAAAAGAAGGTTTCTAACAGATTCAAACCATCAAAGGTGGGTAAGTTACTTACTGTTGTGCCGATCCAACGTACTTCTTTAGTTAATCTAGTGCATCTCCTGTTATAACCCTAAATTGCACCAAACATGCTTACCTGGTATCAGGCCATATCATTTTCCTTCTTTGCCAATCCACTATTGAAAAAATTATTAAAAAACACTCTTTGTGAAGGCATACATGCCCTACTCCACTACTACACGTGTGTGTACGCTGGATGACCCACTACAGCCTGCGTATACCCAAAAAGTACGAAAAATGGAAAGTTGTTGATGGAACACACAGTTTTGGGTAAGTTAACTAAACCATTTGACTGCCCATAGTCGGTCACTTGACCAAATACCTAGCCCTTTCTAGCCTATAAAAGAAGGGGTAAGGGTCCCATTTGGAAGGAGGAAAATCATAGCAAAGAAACTATACCTGATTTAGTATTCCCCTTGCCCCAACCTTTTGCAACTATTGTGTGAAGAGAAGCATATATAGAAGCAATTGGAGCATAGTTGAAGAGGATCCCAGAACCATATTCGAGGAGCAGTGGCCGATCTTACCATTGTAAGGTTACTCTTGTGAGATTAATAAAAGAAGTAC
>WSFP011470062.1:0-17849 GCA_009831015.1 Picea engelmannii | reverse complement strand
ACAAAGTAGGGGAGGAACTCTAAGAAGCGAAAGAAGGTTACAAGGAAAAAAGAGAAAAGGGTTCATATGGTAGTAGGTGAACATTTTGGCATGGAACAAGTGATGGATTGCATGGGTAAGGCCTTTAATATGCAAATTCTATGGAAAACATATAGCAGCAGATTCAATAAACAATTGGATGCAGCAGTTTTGGAGGCCACTTATAAGTTATGGCCCAGTTTTCTACATCATGGCCAAGGGTTGGCTCAGTTTCTTGTTCAGATCCGAGGAGGATGTGGCCAAAATTCTTAAAGGAAACTGGTTCTGGGATTCATCCTTTCTGTCCTTGAAGCCCTGGCACGTATGTTTTTACCCTAGGGTAGAAACATCCACCAAAATTCCAATTTTGGTGAATTTGTCAAGGCTCCCTCTAGAATTCAAGACTGAAAAATAGCTAGAAATGATATGTAATATGTTGGGGAAACACATCTCAATGGATCTGTCTTTTAAGTCAAGTGTTTACAAGACAGTGGCAAAGGTTCTAGTGCAAATCAACACAAAGGAGGGGTTAGTAGAAAGCACGGATATATAGATAGGGAAAAGAATATTTACATAGGAGCTGGACTATTGCAACATGCCCTTTAGATGCATTCGGTGTTAAAAGCAAGGTCGTGTTGTTAGAAACTATCCAAAGCCATTTTTCAAGAAGATTTGGGGGAGGAAGCATGAAAAGGAGGTAGGTTTACCTGAGCCTATAGCTTCAAGTTCAAAAATTAAACACCTTGGTACACCATAGGATAGATATGTTGATGTCCCAACGCATGCACAAAGGGCTCTAGAGGTTAAGGTCCAAAAAACATTAGAGGATGATCTGCATGAACAAATACTGGATAAGCCCAACTCTTCAAAGGAGGCCCCACAAGCAAAGGTAGCAGACTAGAAGTAAGCTAGGGTTTCGGGCGATCCAAAAGGTATGTTCCATTTATATTCTCCTCGCCATACCACTAATAACCATGTTAATAGTGCTTTGGGGGTTGGGATGTTTGGACTTAATCCTTTGAATCTAGCCACAAAACCTAGAGGGTCATATTTGGATAAGAATGATTCTAGAGAATTGTCTAGTGATAGTAAATCTTCTCATGTTTTGGAGACAATGGGACCTATGAGTCTTGCTATGCTACAAGTGAAGATTCCAGAGTTAGGGTTCTGCACAAATATAAGCTTTGAAAAAGGTCAAAAATTCACACACCACTACCATCTCAGACCAAGAAAAGGGGAAAGAACAGATGGGGGAGGAGGCAGGGTTTGGGGGATCTAGAGAGTGGAGTGAAATCCTCTGAACACTTGACAACTGGAAGAAAACCAAATATTAAAATTGCACAAGAAAAGGCATAGATAGAAGTCTACCAATGAAAACAAAAATAATCAATGGGGTCCTTAGAGCAAGTCAGGCCCTATAGAAGTTGAAGAATAATTGTTGTTTCCTTAAAAATTAGAGGGTTGGGCAGCCCCACCAAGAAGTTGGCCCTTTCTAGAACTATTGAGATAGAGAAGCTTGATGTCCTATTATTACAAGATGTTGAAAATAGCAGCATCGGAAGACATTCTCCAATGAGAGGTAGTGGGCCACCCTGAGGCTAGCCAAAGAGATTTGGAGAATCAAACAGTCTTGTGAAGTCATGGCAAGAGTTAGGGTGAACGTACAAACCTTGTGGGCCAAACAAGAGTCAAGACGAAGGAGCTGCTGGTACAAATCTTGTGAGCCTAACAAAAAAATCAAGGTGAAGGTACAAACCTTGTGAGCCTAGAGAAAAAGTCAAGATGAAGAAATAAAACTTGTGAGCCCAGTACAATAGCCAGGGTGAACGTACAAACCTTGTGAGTCTAGTGCAAAAGCCAAGGTAGAGTTTAGCAAGAGTCGGGATGAACATAAAATAAACTGGTATGTCGGATAACCGGCTAGTCTTTGTTGTGATCCTTTTAGAGCTGGCCACTCTAGGAGTCACTTTAGCATATGACCTAGCATAAGGATCAAATGACCACATGGTGTAAAAGATCTTTCCTCTTATTGATGTAATAATGTTGTTGTGAGCAAATAAGGACCATGTAAAGAAGAGAGTAGGAATAATGTGCTTGCTAATGATGTAATTAGTCTAAATGACAAAGGTTAAATGTAATGAAGAATTAAAAGGATAAAAAGCCTAAGTTATAAAGTTATAATGTTATATTATTAGAAGTGGTTAAGAGGTCGACTTAACCTAAGAAGCCCTAATGCTTCTACTTCTAGAAAGTGGTCATAACCCAACATGAAGTTAGATCTTATCCAATCCAAAAGCATAAAAGACCAATGAAAGGCCATTCTCTATACACAAGTTCAGATCTGCAGTTGACCTAGCCACCATCTCTTCTAGGGTTTGAACGTCTCACTCATCCAGTTCGTTGCAAGGGTTATAGGTGAGCGTTGGGCCTGATCTTGGGCTCATTGGATAGATCTTGTCCTCCTCCATCATTCTACATTGAACGCTCAAGCAGAAAAATTCAGCCAGTGAAGAGATCTAGCAAAAGGAGGGTTCGGCCCAACCTGCCAAGAGAAACCAGCATGAGGTTTTGAGAAGGTTCGATCTGCATTTTTCAAGGGTTTTGAGTGTCATTTTGTAGCCACATTAAAGGAGGGTTCAACCCAAAAAAACGACCTCAATTTGCAGCCACAGATCTGTTGTTATAATCAATCAATTCAGGGCTGCAGAAAGTTTCGACCAGGTCAGTTCAGATCAAGCGTTGGGTTAAGGAGGCTTGCACAAACTTTGATGAGGTCAGATCTTCAGTTATACATCAGATCTATTAAGCAGCACAAGGAAAAGGTCTATATCCGTCCTCTCTCTCTTGTATTTTTGTACTGTAGTACTCCATTGAGGGTTTTGTATCTGCAAAGCTTATTCATTAATAAAGAGGAAGATCTTCTGCTGGGGTTTTCTCCCTTATTGGGTTTCCCAAGCGTAAATCTGATCCATTATTTACACTGCTCTATGTTATCATTTTTCAGTTTATTGTGATCTAAAGAATTTGTTAAAGTGTTGAAAAAGAAGCTAAAAGATCAGATCATGGTATCAGAGCTTTGGGTGTGAGAGGCTCAGTTTTGCAGTGCTTGAGCTCACACAGATCCTAGCTTGATTCAGATCAGATCTTCAGATCAACAAATCCGCAGTAATGGCTTCCTCTTCTATCTCAGTCAGGGCAGAGGACAGATTAGAAGGAGCTTCAAACTTTAATGTTTGGAAGCTCAGGGTTATGAAAATTTTGCAGGAACATGAACTGGATCAGTTTGTGACTTATGTGGTAGAAGAGCCTACATCAAATGCAAGCAGAGTAGCCTTCAAAAGAAATCAGGCTAAGGCAAAGCGCATAATCTTTGACTCAGTTGCGGACAACATTATGCCGGTGATGACCCCTCTCATGACAACCAAGGAATGTATGGACACTCTGATAAATCTTTATGAGAAAAAGGCCCCTAGCCAAAAGAGAACCCTAAAGCACAAGCTTAAGTATCTGAAGATGGAAAAGGGAGAACCTATTGCTTCTTTTTGTTCAAGGATAGCACAGATTCAAGATCAGTTATTGGTTACCGGTGTTACAGTGGATGATGATGATCTGGTGCAGGCTATTTTTTATGGACTCCCTCCATCTTGGGAAACCTTTCTGTCCAACGTGAGTGGTAGGAAGATCCAGCCTACCTTTGAGCAGTGGTGGCATGATTGTCTCCAGGAAGAGAGTCGCATGGCCACCAAAAATGAGCCTCCCAAAGAAGAACAAACTGCATTGGCCGCCAAATTCAAGGGAAGAAGAAGATTCACCTTCCAGAAGAGTTTCCAGAAAAAGGAAAGCACCAAGGGAGCGTTTAAACTTTAAAGGTAAGGGTTTTGATGTTTCCAAAGTTAAGTGTTTTAATTGTAACAAAATGGGTCATTTTGCAAAAGGTTATTGGTCTAAAAAGAAAGGCTTTCATAAGAAAGGGAAGCATCACGCTTCCACTGTTGAAGATGAAGAATCAAGGAAAAGACAAAAAGGATCTCCTAGTGAAAAGGAGAAAAGAAAAGAATACTATCTGATAACTGCTTTATCAGGTTCTTTGACTACTAGCCAAGATACTTGGTTTGTTGATAGTGGGAAATCCAAGCATATGACAGGGTACAAAGACATTCTCTTTGATTTCAAGAAGAGGGCTTTCTCAGATCAGGTAGAGCTTGGGGTTGACAGAAGTTACAGGATTGAAGGAGTGGGTTCCATCTCCTTCCAGTTAGAGTCTGGATCTATACTTCACATTAATGAAGTATTATATGTGCCAGGATTGAAGAAGAACATTCTATCAGTTGCAACTCTTGAGGACAAGGGTTATTGGGTAACATTCATGGAAAGAAAGACACTTCTATGGGCCAAGGGCATCTAGTTGACAGATTATTGGGGTTCGGAGAGGCGGATTATATATAGTGTCAGGACAGACCTTTCAGGCACTTGCTCATTATACTTCCAGCTCTAGCGAGTTATGGCATAGGTGGCTCGACCACTTGCATTACAAAGCTCTTCCAGATCTTCAATCAATGGTAAGTGGTATGCCCTCCATTTCTTCTAGTAAAGATGAAGTTTGTAAAGGTTGTTTACTTGGGAAAAACACAAAGAAATATTTTTCTAGCAGTGACAGTAGAGCCCAAGGAATTCTAGATCTTATACACTATGATGTTTGTGGTCCCATGTCATCTCCTTCTCTCAGTGGTTTTCTATATTATGTATCTTCATTGATGATCATTCTAGGAAATGTTGGCTTTATTTCCTTAAGGCTAAAAATGAAACTTTTGAGAAGTTTAAGGAATTTAAGGCATTTATAGAAAACCAGACAAGGAAACAAATCAAGATCCTCAGAACAGACAATGGAGGAGAATTTGAATCTCACCAATTTGAAGATTTATGTAAGGAAACAGGGATCAAAAGGCAATTGACAGTACCTTATAATCCTCAGCAAAATGGTGTTGTTGAGAGAAAGAACACCATCTGCAAGGCAGCAAAAGAAATGATGTTTGACCAGGATTTACCCAACTCTCTTTTGGCAAAAGCTATAGCTATTGTTGTATATGTACAGAACAAGTGTCCTCACGCAATCTTAAAGGAAAAAACACCTGAAGAAGTATTTTCAGGGACTAAGCCAGAAGTAGGGCACCTTAGGATTTTCGGTTGCCCGGTCTATATTCATGTTCCTAAAGAAAAGAGAACTAAAATGGAACCTTCAGGAAAGAAGGGGGTCTTTGTGGGATACAGTAAAAGCTAGGCTTACAGGATCTATATTCCAGGTCAGAGACAGATAGAAGTAAGCCGAGACGTTACCTTCCATGAAAAATCTGCTTCCAGGAAGTCTAGAGAACTTTAACAAGAAACAGAAACTGAACAGCCAGCTTCTCCTTCATCTGAGAATTTTGACTCAGACATTCGAAGGGAGGAAGACCATGAAGGTCCGAGTGATGAGCCCTTAGAGCCTGTTGAGACTTTGGAAAGGTCTCTTCAAGAACCACCTGCAAAGAGAAAACCAGCTTGGTTAAAAGAAACAATGCAAGAAGCAGAACGGATTACAGCACCTAAAGGAACCTTCAGAGAAAGCAAAAGGTCGCACAGGTTTGGTGGATATGTTGCTTTGGTAAGCAACATTAGTGATTCTGAGCCTACTTTATTTGAAGAAGCAGACAAGTTACAGGTTTGGAGAGACGCAATGCTTGAAGAATACAGGTCAATCATGAAGAACAACGTTTGGGAAAATGTAACTAGACCAGAGGATAAATCAGTGGTCTCCTCCAAATGGATATACAAAATTAAACATGCAACTAATGGAAGTATTGAAAAGTACAAGGCAAGATTTGTTGCCAGAGGCTTCTCACAGAAAGAAGGTATAGACTATGATGAGATATTCGCCCCAGTAGCCAGGTATACTTCTATTCGATCTGTTATTTCCTTAGCTTCTGTACTTGGTTGGAAATTGCATCAAATGGATGTAAGAACAGCATTTCTAAATGGTAAAATAGAACAGGAAGTTTTTGTGGAACAACCTGAAGGGTTTGTAATGCATAGCAAAGTCTCTCATGTATGTAAGCTAAGGAAATATTTGTATGGTCTCAAACAAGCTCCCAGGGTTTGGTATGAAAGAATTGATGGCTTTCTAAAGGGCCTAGGATTTCAGAAAAGTGATGTTGATGCTAACTTATATTTTAAGATTGACAGGAACCAGCCCATTATTCTTGTCCTTTATGTGGATGATCTTTTCCTCACAAGAAATGAAGGTCAGATAGCCTGGTGTAAGAGGGAGCTCATTTCAGAATTTGAAATGACGGACTTGGGCCTGATGCATTACTTCCTTTTTGGAAGTTTGGCAAAGACAGGGTGAAATCTTTTTGGCTCAAGGAAAATACACAGTTTATGTATTGAAAAGATTTGGGATGATGGAATGTAAATCCATGACTACTCCCATTGTTTCAAATTTAAAGAAGTTGCATGATTCAGGTACAAGATCAGATTTGGTAGACCCCACTATGTATAGGCCGCTTATTGGGTCACTGTTGTATGTGGTCCACACTAGGGCTAATATTTGTTATGCATTCAGTGCATTGAGCCAGTTCATGGCTGAGCCGAGACAGAGACACTGGGTGGCAGCTAAACATGTTTTGAGATATCTCAGGGGGACCATTACTTGTGGTCTAAGGCATACATCCAGTGGTGGTATGTTTCTGCATGGTTACGCAAATTCTGACTGGGTTGGAAGCCTAGTGGACAAGAAGAGTACTTTTGGCTACTGCTTCAGTTTAGGATCCACTATGATCTCATGGTCAAGCAAGAAACAAGGATCCATTGGACAGAGTACAGCCGAGACTGAGTATACTGCAACCAGTGATACCAGCAGAAAAGCAGTATGGCTCAGAAAATTGATTTCTGGGTTGTTTGGTGACATGCTAGAGACGACAGTTATACACTATGATAATCAAAGTTGTGTAAAGCTTACAGAGAATCTGGTATTTCACGATAGGTCAAATCATATTAACATGAGATACCATATCAGAGACATGGTCCAAAGAAATATAGTCAAGCTACAGTACATAGCCACAGATGAGCAGGTAGCAGATATCCTGACCAAGCCATTGCCATTGAAATAGTTTGTGCACCTGAGAGGCAAGCTTGGAGTGGCAGAGAATGCCTCCCTCGTTGAGAGGGAGTATTGAAAATAGCAGCATCAAGAGACATTCTCCAATGAGAGGTAATGGCTCACCCTGAGGCTAGCCAGGGAGATTTGGAGAATCAAACAGTCTTGTGAAGTCGTGGCAAGAGTCAAGGTGAACGTACAAACCTTGTGAGATAGACAAGCGTCAGGACGAAGGAGTTGTTGGTACAAATCTTGTGAGCCTAGAGCAAAATTCAAGATGAAGGTACAAACCTTGTGAGCCTAGAGAAAAAGTCAAGATGAAGAAATAAACCTTGTGAGCCTAGTACAATAGCCAGGGTGAACGTACAAACCTTGTGAGTCTAGTGCAAAATCCAAGGTAGAGTTTAGCCAAAGTCAGGACGAACATAAAAGTCTTCTGAGCTAAACTGGTATGTGGGATGACTTGCTTGTCTTTGTTGTGATCCTCTTAGAGCTAGCCACTCTAGGAGTCACTTTAGCATATGACCTAGCGTAAGGATCAAATGACCACATGATGTAAAAGATCTTTCCTCTTATTGATGTAATAATGTTGTTATGAGCAAACAAGGACCATGTAAAGAAGAGAGTAGGAATAATGTGCTTGCTAATGATGTAATTAGTCTAAATGACTAAGGTTAAATGTAATGAAGAATTAAAAGGCTAAAAATCCTAAGTTATAAAGTTACAATGTTATATTATTAAAAGTGGTTAAAAGGTCGACTTAACCTAAGAAGCCCTAATGCTTCTAGAAAGTGGTCATAACCCAACATGAAATTAGATCTGATCCAATCCAAAAGCATAAAAGACTAATGGAAGGTCATTTGCTATACACAAGTTCAAATCTACAGTTGACCTAGCCGCCATCTCTTCTAGGGTATGAACGTCTCACTCATCCAGTTCGTTGCAAGGGTTATAAGTGAGTGTTGGGCCTGATCTTGGGCCCATTGGATAGATCTTGTCCTCCTCCATCATTCTACATTGAACGCTCAAGCAAAAAAATTCAGCCAGTGAAGAGATCAAGCAAAAGGAGGGTTCGGCCCAGCTTGCCAAAAGAAACCAGCGTGAGGTTTTGAGAAGGTTCGATCTGCATTTTTCAAAGGTTTTTAGTGCCATTTTGTAGCCACATTAAACAAGGGTTCAACCCAAAAGAGTGACCTCAATTTGCAGCCACAGATCTGCTGTTATAATCAATCAATTCAGAGCTGCAGAAAGTTTCAGCCAGGTCAGTTCAAATCAAGCATTGGGTTAAGTAGGCTTGCACAAGCTTTGATAAGGTCAGATCTTCAGTTATACAACAGATCTATTAAGCAACACAAGGAAAAGGTCTCTAGCCGTCCTCTCTCTCTTGTATTTTTGTATTGTAGCATCCCATTGAGGGTTTTGTATCTGCAAAGCTTATTCATTAATAAAGAGGAAGATCTTTTGTTGGGGTTTTCTCCCTTATTGGGTTTCTCCAGGGTAAATCTGTGTGTTCTTTGGTGATCTGTTATTTACGTTGCTCTATGTTATCGGTTTTCAGTTTATTGTGATCTAAAGAATTTGTTCAAGTGTTGAAAATGAAGCTAAAATATCAGATCTAATAAATCAAGCTCAAAAATTAACACAAGAAACCATGGGGGGGAGATTATAGGGTTATTGAAATCCGTTTTAAAAAATTGGGCTTTTGTCACTATTGATGTTTTAGATTTATCGAGGGGACTTGTCACAGGATAGAGATCAAATGTTCCTCTAATAAATGCTTACACTTTTGTATCAAGTTTATTAACATCCTTTGAAGTAAAGGCTTTGGGCATATATGTTTCTGTACTAAATGTATATGGACCTTATGATGATAGACAAAGGTATTGGGATAGCTCTTGGTACCTTTGTCTATCATCATAAGGTCAAAGAACTATCCAAATACCTTTGTCTATCATCATAGTAATTACAAAGTTTTCCCAATACCAATACTATCCCAATAATGAAGGAGACTTTAATTTCACTTGGTGCAGATCAAAGGTTTGAGGTATCTCAGCAAGAGTGAACAGGTTAGGGGACTATTTCAAATATAATTTCGAAGCAGCAAGTTTCATCGATATAGAGCCAATCAATATTTCACCGACCTGGAGAAATAATAGATTGGAGAATGAAGACGTCTCCAAGCACTTGGATAAGTTTTTATGAATAAGAATCTTCTGGGGAAAGTGGATAGATCCATGTTGTGGGTTGAAATTGGAGAAGCCCCAAACCACAACCTAATATTCTTATAGTTGAAAAATGACAAGCCCTCATCTCCATTCAAATTCAACTCTATTTGGGTAGAGGAGGAGGATTTCCAAACCTTCATTAAAAATGAATGGAGGGGGGTTATGATGATAGCTTGGGGACTTCAAACAGCGAATAGTTTGCATAGTCAAAAAAGAGAATCAAGTGTAAGGTGATGGATTAAGTGGCGGATAGATTCAAAGCCAAGGATAAAATCTTAAAGGAAGCAGAGGCAGAGATAACAGATAACCCAGATACATAAGAATAAGGCTAGAGCAGTCTTGAATGAAGAAGAAAGGTTAAGGCTTAATGAATTGGAGAGCAAGGTAAGGCAATCGTTGGCTACCAGAGAAGTTGAGTGGAGACTAAAGAGCTGAGCATTATGGCTAAAGAATGGTGATGAGAATACAAAATATTTCCACCAATATGCAAACCTCAAGAAAAAGATTATTATAATTTGGGAAATGAAAGATGAGAATGGATCTTTGGTAAGAAGCCATGGTGAAATTGCTAGAATAGGAGCTATACATTTTCAAAATATTTACAAGAATCTAGAGCAAACAAACATAGCAGAAATAGTCAAATCAGCATCTTACTTTCCCATATTTGTGTCTGAAGAACAAAATGTGACCCTCTTAGAAGAGATATCAAAAGAGAATTGAAGGCAGTCTTGTCATACTTTAAGAAAGACAAGAGTTCGGACCCCAATAGGTGGACTATTGAATTTTTTTTTGGCTTTTATGATTCGGTGGAAGAGAATTTATTAAGGGTTATAGAAGAAGTCAAGAGCTTTAGCAAGATGCCTAGGAATTTTAATGCAACCTTTGTTGCTCTTATCCCGAAGAAAGAAAAAACTAGACAATTTTGATGATTTTAGGCCCATATCACTTTGCAACTATATATATAAAATAATAGCAAAAGTATTCGTTATGATATTGAAGGATGTGCTCTCAAATGATATCTCATCAAAACAATTTGGCTTTTTGGATGGAAGACAAATCCATGCGGCTATTGGCACTACATACAAGGGGCTTTATTTTATAAAAACTAAAAAGAAACAAGCAATGATAATAAAGCTAGATCATTCAAAGGTGCTATGACAGAACAAATTGGCTTATTGAGGTTAAATCTTATACATGTAGGTTTTAATCTTTCTATGGTTAATTGGATCATAGGTTGTGTCACCTCTATGAACTTTGACATTTCTTAATCATAAGTTGTGTCACCTCTGTGAACTTTGTTGTTCTGATAAATAGAGTAGCATCAATCTTTTTCAACCCA
Organism: Picea engelmannii; assembly: GCA_009831015.1. NCBI lineage: Eukaryota > Viridiplantae > Streptophyta > Pinopsida > Pinales > Pinaceae > Picea > Picea engelmannii. The sequence continues at coordinate 7,135 of WSFP011470062.1, read as the reverse complement.
TCCAGAGGCTTAAGATAGGGGTGTCCATTATCCTCCTCATTATTTCTCTTGGATGCTTCAACTTTTTATGGGGACAAAAAAAAATGACAACCAAGAGATGCACCTGGAAAAATGGTTGGATATTGCTAAACCAAAGGAACTGGGAGGTTGGGGACTTAAACACATTCACATATATGATATTTGGGAAATCACTAGCTGCTAATTGTTTTTGGAATCTATTGACAAAGGGTAGATTGTGGACGAAAGTAATTGAGCAGAAATATATAGCCCCGGGTTCTCTGTTAGACTGGAACAGAAACCTCAGGAAGAGCATTAAGAATGTGTCAAATCAACGGAACACCTTAGTTTTTGCCTTTCCTATTATTGGAGACAATTTTTCCTGTAAGGTAGGGAGGCAAAACCAGGTAAGGTTGGGAGTTGACTCTATCTTGGGATGTAAGAATGCAGATTTTCTTCCAAATGATTATCTAGAACATTTGCATGGAAAAAGTATTTATTACTTAAATCAAGCAAAAGAGTTGGATTGAAACACTATCTAGTCACAAGAGTGGAAAATAGCACAATCTTTGGGTATGGTAGAGCATAGGGAAGCAAGATGAAATCTTCTAGTGGCAGAGCTAATGAAGGGACATAAGATTGAACAAAGAGGTAGACACATTGGCTTGGGTTCAAGATAAGGCTTGTGGAAGTCATTTTGCAAGACAAGGATACAAGGTTATGATAGATGGTGTAGAGCAAGCGAAGGTCTGGTGGTGGTTCAAGATTTGAAAAATAAAGGCTCCTAAGAAAACAAGGATTTTTTTATGGTTAGCCCTTTGGAACAAAGTTTTGACTTGGGATATGTTTAAAAAAAGGGGCAAAAATGGACCAAACATATGTTATATGTGTGGGGAAGTAGAGGAAAACATTGGACCTCTAATGATCTCTTGTCCATATGCGCAACAAATTTGAAAGGATGCGGAAAAAATCACAAGAATCTCAAATCTATGGAATGGCAATTCTATAAAACAATCTTTGAAGAATTGGTTTAGAAAGAAGGAACTAAAGGCCTTCAGAGCTTTATCTTGTATAATTATCTCGAGCATTTGGATAGCCCGCAATGATAGTTTATTCAATGATAAGCAAAATCCAACCTTCCAAGTATTCTCGCAGATATATGGTTTATTTCAAGGTTGCAAATCAGAGGTGACGGAAAAAAACCCTAGGCAAGTTGGGGCACTGATGATAAATAAAATATATCCTTGGGGTTTCGTTGAGGGGGGCAAGCAAGGGCTTCAAACATTTAGTAGTGTTGGAGGTATAATGTATTTTTCAGATGGTGATTTCATCAAATTCAAAGCAGGCCTGGATACAAGCACTAATAGTTCAGGTGAGTTGATGGCATTGAGATCCCTATTGAAATTGGCAAAGTAGAAAGAATTGATCGATTATAGGTTTATGGGGATTCTCTTCTTGTCATCAACTCGATGAAAGGAGATTATCAGATACAAAATGTTACTTTCAGGTTGTTAACCCCTCAAAAGTGAAAACTTTCATAGGTACCCTCACAAGGGTGTCATGTTGTTGCTTGCATGAGATGTCATGCTCATCTTCTCCAAACCCAAACAAAGTTTGTCTTGATCTCCATAAAATGTATAATCATGCTTTCTCAGTTGTGGTCTAGCTCACCCTCCTACCTCACTCCTCAGATGACAGATGCATTACGGATGGTACAATATGGTTTCAGTATGCTTCATTTTGATATTCCATGTATCGATGTTCATTTGGATATGATGCTATGACTTCCTAGTTAGTCATGAAAGGAGTAAACACTTAACCACATCCAATAGCACTTCATAACATAGCATGGTTTTATCATTTGCCTCATTATACCTTGGGGAACATGTTTTCTTTTAGAAGTGTCATTTCTCAGATCAATTTGTACTATTGGATACTTAGCCTTGATAGCGCTCTCCACATCCAAACCATGCTAGACATTTTCCACCTTTCCAGTATCATTGATTCCATCCATATAAAAAATATTCTATCTTGATCATGTATGATTTCTCAAAGGTCAAAAGAAAAGGTCCAAATGATAAAAAGTCTGAATTAATAAAGCCAAAAATGCTAGAGCCTGGAGGTGAAGAGCTAATTAGAATCCAGAAATAAATGCTTGAGCAATGCCACCTCGCTATGAAGCCAATGCCCCTAGTCCCTAGCTTGTCTGTGAATATCTAAAGAAAAAGGGACTTGTTCGATAAACTGAACATTTAAAGAAAAAGGCAGAAAGGGGTAGTAAGAAACAATGTTGAGAACATGTAACTCAATGTTAATCTCCCTCTCAAAGGTTATTGTATAAAAAAAATCATGGCCAATGAAAGCTAGATGAACAAGTAAAAAAGACCTATGCATGTCTAAGAATTCAAGGGTCATCACATGAATTTTTTTCCCTTCCCTTTCATCATTATTATTCATCATTTACCTATTTTTCACCTAGATGCTTAGGAAATATAGATTGTCCTAGGACTTGGTGCATATATAAGGGTTAATATTGTTCCCCTTGGTAATACTGAGGCAAATATTAAAACTAACCCTTATGTTGTGTTAAGAGATGTCACCAGGTGTTATCATCTAATGGATTGCTAAGAGGCTAGACCCATCACTTCAAGTGGATGTTGTGCATTGGGATATGTGTACCATGACTCAAATACATTCTCCTTGCTCAGTTGGACATTGCATTCACACTCATGCATTATTATCTCTCCTTGAACCACATGTGGGAGTTATTAATGCAATGGAGGAGTTAGTTATAGATTATGGAGGTGGTTACAGGTTGTTATTTGGACCACGGGATGACATCATCTACTTGAGGCCACACATACCATGCATAGAGATCCGTGACATCGCATGGGGATCTGTGTCATTTGCCTTGAAATCCATGTACTACATTGGAATATGTGTCACTGCATTGAGATCCATGACAGTGCATCGAGCCATCATAGTGACACCAAGTCATCACACATGCCACATGGACCACTCAAATCCATTCTCCTTGCTCAATTGGACATTGCATTCACACTCATGCATTATTACCTCTCCTTGAACCACATGTGGGAGTTATTAATGCATTGGAGGAGTTAGTTACAGATTATGGAGGTGGTTACATGTTATTTGGACCATGGGATGACATGAAATGATTTATTATAGTCTATTTAAGGAGCGCTCACTTAGAGAAGGCCACACATACCACTTATGTTGACTTGAATGGCCCACACATGTGGGTATGACATCATCTTCTCGAGTTGGTTATCTTCATATTTAGATCACTCCTTGGTTTGAGGGAGTTAGTCCTTGGACCATGTTTGACTTATGTATTCACCTTTTCCTTTAACAATGATTTTTATTGAGGAGCGTGCCTTATCTTCTAGCCCACACGTGTGGTTTCTATTATTGCACTCAAACCATTTTTTAGGGTTATTTTGCTCTTCGAGGGTTTTGAGGGATTTGTTATATTATTTGTTGTATTTTCCCATGGTTTTGACCAGGCTAATGGTTTTGAGCTCGTGGTATTGAGCTAGCAAATTGTATTGTATTGTATTGTATTGTATTGAGAAGGCTTCTCACCTATAAAAAGAGGAGACCTCTCTCATTTCAAATCGCTAGAGATTAATGAGAAAACTTGCTTGAAGAGTTCTTGTGCATATGTTATTTTTCTAACTGAATGCTTGTATTTTTTCAAGGGTTTAGATAAGAACCTTTTAGATTTGTTGGAAGACAAAGGCTACTGCAAGGCCAAAGAAGGGTGAAACACTCCACTTGGAAGGGTTCTCAAGGTATGATTTTCTAGCCTTTCCGCTTTGGACCATTGAATATTTGTTCGTTGCATTAAGGTAGGACGTCTTGAGGCTTTGTCCTTTTACCTTGGCCAACCTTTAAGATCACCTTGCAAGTACCTCGAGAGGCTTCTTCATGGACCAATCCTCCCATCCAACTCTGAAGGGAACCCTCTAACTATAGACAATGCTTGAGGGGCAATCTTTCGGGTGCCATCAACATTGTTTTATCCTAAACCCTGGGCTTCACCTAGATCTAGTATAGAGACCCAATAGCCCTCCAAAGGCACTGGTCTATCATTATCTTCAACCATCCAAAACCAAAAAATTGATTTTTCCCCTTTTTTGTATTTTATTTGCAATCTAGGGTTTTACCATGCTTCATATTGAATACAGATTGTTTTGAGCTTCATAGATACATCTTTTCATTCGATTAATGCTAACCTATTCTTCCATTGAACATCCTTATTGTTAGCATTCCTATGAGGGTTTGGATTTACTTGTTTCTTTTCCAATCTTGCCTAAAAGATCGAACCTTAGGGCTTAGACAATGCATGTTTGATTCAAATTTGGTATAAGCATTTGTGATGCCCTAATAATCATGCTTGGAATGGTTTTATCAAGTTATCATTGCTCATCTTCCTTGTTGTCCCATCTTTGATTTACTAAATACAAGGGTTTGTAATTCATCATTCCACACACCTTTTGATCGACATTTTGGATACATCTTGCTCCCAAGGATCCTAGTCAACAAAATGATATTAAGTCTAGTCTAACGACCTTCTTTGATTGTTGTCTCCCTTACAACTATTCAAGAACCTCATATGTTGTCCAAACTGCAAAGGCAATAATTTGTTGTGATGTTGGTCAAAACCCCCTTTGCTTGCAAACGATTTGATGCATGAATAAGCCATTTCTTCCTTGATAACAAATTGACTTTGGAGGATCTCCAACGACCTTGATAGGGGGCTTAACATTGTCTCACAAACTGTTATTTGGGATCTCTTTATTGACTGCCTAAACTGCAAAAATACACAATGCTTGAGAAACAATCATTTAGTTGTGTCTTGGGCAAACGTTCTACTATTTCATGGTTCCATTTACTCTGTAGATATCTGTCAACACCTAAGACATGTTAACGACCTAGTGGACATGCATCGTTCTCCATGTTCATGATTATTTGAGGCATAATTTCACTATTAAATCCCATAGTCAAAGTCTTTAAAACTAATGATATATGTTACAGTTCACAGAGATAGCGCTTACATGCAAAGTTTGTCATTTCTAGGCGCATCTTTATTCATTAATGTCTAGTCACATCTTAATGGTTACAACACTATACTCATTATTTGATTTTACAAATTGAGCATTGTTGTATCCCTGGTGATATATGTTATACTTGTTATCTAGAGCATTTCATTACAACCTTGATATTTTTGTGGTTTGTGACAAAAGTCAGGTAATTGTTAGACAATACAACTCTGAGATTTGATCAAGGCTATAACTTATGACTTAATACATGCTTTGTAATTGGATCTTGACATATGCTCTCAATTAATTTGATGTTCTAATGGTATATTTCATGGTCTGATTTCACATCATACTTAACACTTAAATCTGTCCCAGAATTTGTTATTGAACATTATGTTATACATGTTGTGAAATTTGATATGAATACGTGGCTATGTAATATTGATAATTGCACTTCAAGCATCTATGAATTGAACACACTCTACATTGGTTCTCGTACTTTGCAATTTCAATAGTTATTGGCTAAATGATGATGAATGGTAGATAGATATGACATATTGATACACTTGCATGCAGACACATTATTTCCAAGCACTTGTTGAGCTTTGTTTTCTAAATTACATTCTATTCAAACTCATTACAAATTGTTTTCTCTCTCACATTTGACTTGTCTTACCCCTTTAGAAAAGATAAAAGCTTCAAAGTCAAACCAAGTCCTAAGCTTTCCCCGTCCAACTCCAACAATAGGACTTAGTTTTGATCTCGTAGGAATGCCCTCATTAGGTTAGAAACCCTAGCCTTAAAGTGTAGAGACAAGGTCGTTGAGGTGGCAGTGTACGGATTGCCTATCCATTTCTCCAAGATCTCCTTCACAGGGCAGAACTTTCCCTTAGCAAGAGTTTGAGCCGTAACATTTTGGCGTTGTTACCGAGGATAAAGTCACTTCCCTACATATACAAAATTCGACTTCAAGAGAAATTATGATGAGTAGAATCCAAAGGTTTTTATTAAGTTTACTCATCTAACGACTCCAATGAAGGGAAGAAGCCCAATTCGCTTAGAGATTTTAAAGGATTTGTTGTTTGTGTTGAGAGTCGAGACTTGGATACCTTGGAAAGTGGTCCCCTTGTGTTTGTGAGCTTCTAAACACATGTGGAAAGTACTTTGTACCTTGTACTATGTACTTTATGTCTAATTTCACTTTGACTTAGGAGATTTAAGTCAAAAGTGAAATTTGATCATTTTAGCCTAAAATGACAATTAATTCACTTTGTGGGTGAATTAAGGGACATAAAGTGAAACTATGGAAACTTAAGTAAAGTGGGTTTTGAGTTGAAATTTACTTGAGATGATCTCAACCATTGACTTGGGATGAGATGAGATGATCTCATCCACCCATTTACTAAGTTTACTTATGCATCCTTAAGGAGGGTGCAAGGGGCAAAGGAGGCTCATTCATTCATTGTTATGTTCACTTGAGGAGAAGTAGGAGGAGCAAGAGGATGAGAATGGAAGCATTGGGAGAGGAGAGCTTGGGCACCTCCTTGCATGGAGGGCTCATGGAGACTTAGGGCCCAGCTTATTTTGTGGAGTTGTTCTTGCTAGGAGGAGGACGCACAGCTAGCAGGGAGGTCTTACAGTGGTCAGATTGCTCAGAGGACATTTTCAGTGGAGAGGCAACACACGAGAGCACATTGTGGTGCAAGGGTTTCTCCATCAGAGCTTCAAGGAGCAAGGGTGCTTCATTTCAGTGGATAGAGCTATATTTGAGGAGGGTGCACCATGCTTGGGCGCATCTCTCACTCTTGGACTTGTGTTGTAGCTTGAGACAAGCTGCTATTGTATTAGGTTCATTTGTTTCATGTACTTGTTGTAGTCCACCTTCTATTTTCCACATATATATACTTCCATTCCAAACTGGTTTTCCCCGGGGGGGGTTTATCCAGCGTCATGTTGACCAAAATTACCTGTGTTCATTTTCATGTATGTTAGAGTTTAGAACTACAGTATTTTTCAGCACTAAAAGATCTTTAGGTGTGTTATATAGCTTATGGTATGCATGTGCTAACCCT
>ML877466.1:0-12678 GCA_009831015.1 Picea engelmannii | reverse complement strand
CCACCTCATCAAAATAAAGAAGTGCTCAAAGACCCTATGCAATTTTCCAAGTTTGAGTATGGGAGGGTTGACAAAGCGACCTATTGGGTGAATCGTACCTCAAGTCTAGGAGTGTTTCCCAAGTGGACCCCTCTTTAGGTCATGTGGAAAAAGTGACATGGATGGGGGCAATAATTTTGGGCATGGGGTTCATGACATACAAGGGATCATAGTATCTCATTTATGGTTGCCTTTGTAGAGGGTGTGTTTCACCTTCGTTTTCAATGCAACGTTTTTCCAATCCCACTTATTGCCTTTTATTATTTTAAGATGTTTCCAGGTTGAATACAAGGTGGTGCTTCTACCTAAGCATGAAAAACAATGCCCACCTTGAATCTACCCTGGTCACATCATGCTTCCCCAAGTTGAAGATGATGTGTGGGGCTTCTACCTAAGCATGAAAAACATTTCCCACACATGTCCCACCTTGGTTGGCATTTTGTATTAGTTATTTTCAGGGGTCCCATTAGTTTCTTATGAGAGACACTTCATTGTCCTTAGGATCCATAGGTGAGCATATAGAAGGTTCATGATTGTATTTTATCTTTTTCTAGCTACAAGCCTCTGGTACTTCAATCGCTTCTTCCCATGAAATGAGGGACAATCCATTCTTGGGTCAGTACACTCGAAAATTACAAAAGATAAGGAGATGAGGGGAAAACGTGTGGAAAGTGACAATTATGGTCGAGAATGGCATGATGAAGCGTCAAGGGGACCTCCTTGTAGAAAACATATCCCAAAGGGTGACCACTTACTAGAGCCCACTGTCAACCACCAAAGTGAAACAAGGCAAAGAGCATAATTTCCAAGCAAACATTTCATAATCAAAAGCAGTTTTAAATGCAACACACTCAAATGCCTCAAATATTGAGATGACACTCACCATAATAACTGGATTGTACCTCATGGAGCAAGACCCAATGTCTTACAGAAGCAAGCTGATGTGGTGGATACCCTCATGATGAACCTGGAACTGTGGTGATGAGGTGGGTCTCTGTCTGTACAAGTGGACACTACTGGTCAAGCTGTCTCTTGGTACTCCATGTCTGCAACCAGAGGGACTCGAGACATCATCTCCTTAGTTATCCCTAGGAATTGGGGATAACACCTATCAATAAAGGTATTATTTTGGTTCCGTGGTTCCTTATATTTTGTTGTTCCACAATTATTCTCCACAATATTTCTATTTTCTGCTATTATAATAGATCTGGTACCTAACAACCATTTATTTTCTCCAAAAGAAGTTCTAGAGTGTATACAAATCTTTAAGAGCTCCTTTAAAGTGGGAATATTCTTATATTTATACTCTTTTTTCCTAACTCCCTTGTGACTCTATGTATTCCATTAAAGAAACGGTTATAAAACTGTTCACCTTCCCTCTTCTTGATGCCATGTGTACAAAGTAAGCACACAAATGAGGGTAGTTTAGAAAAGAAAAAATAGAGTGTCATCACTCTATAATTCCCAGAGGTTGTCAAGGGTAGAAGAAATTGACAGAGGTAACTATCAAAACCACTTTTGAAAATGAGATCTAGCCCTGCCATTTTTAGAGACAGATATCTCTGTAAAATTTAGCTTTGTTAAAGTTTTGAATATTAGGCTAGTTATGATAGTTCGAATTTGTTTGTTTGTTTGTAAAAGTTGGCCGAAAGAATGAATTAAATTTCCATTGGGCTATGGGTTCTATATTAAATATAAGAATTAGATTCAACTTTTTGTGATGTTTTCTTCACAGGGAAAGGTAGTAAAACTGTTGGATCTATTGAGATTAAATGAGGTGAATAAGGCATAAAAGATGTGAGAGTCCACTAAGCAAAGGAGCAACTAAGAAAAATTAAAAGACCAGAGACATAGTATACATGATAATTATGTTCTATTGACTTCCTTTTAATGATTAAAAAATGAAATACATAAATGATCACAAAGAATAAGAAAACATTCAACAGAGAAAGAGAGACATCACCAACAATTTGACATAAGAATCCTATAAATGAGCCTGTTTTATTACTAGTCGATCCTTTGAAAATTATACACAATAGCTCTTGGGTGAAAAAATCAACCCTCAATACTTCGAAGGAAGAAGTATTTATACAATAATTTACATCTGATCCTGTCATAAATGAACAGGATATTATGGAGAAAATATCTAACTAATTAGATCTCAAATTACAAAAATATAGGAATTCTGTTGATCTCCTCAGATCTTTGGTGTTGATTCTGTGGATGTAGTTGGTGACTCATTATCTTTGAGTTGACTGTCTGCTCCATGCTGACTCGGACCTCAAAATTACATTTACTCAAGTAAAGAACACAAATATTACCATCTCTTGTTACTAGGAATGTAAACCTTGAGTAATTTTCTGTATATGTCATCCATCTCAGTCTACTTGGAAAAAGTGGGCTTGGTGATAAAAATATGTTTTATCTCATGCTGGATGCTCAGGTCAAACTGTAATATTTATAAGAAATATTTTCCTGTAATGCTTCCCTGTATACCTACAAACTTGGAACCATCCTTTGCCACTGTATTGATCTTCTGCTTGTAATCTGACATAGTGATTAGCTTGTCATTGAGTACTAGTAGTCCAGGGAGGCCCTTCTTGTGCAGTACTTAAATCTTGCTGAAAAATATCTGAACTCCAATGTCCATCACCTGAGCCTTCTCCTCCAGCTGCAACATCAATCCTTTCTTGGTCAAGACCTTATTGACCTCAAGGATGGTCTCTGTCCTGTCTTCAATCTCCATCGCTTCTAAATCCTGCTTGTTTTTGGAGTTTAGGAATCTGATGAGCTCAGTGGCCTCTGTAGGTATTTCTCCTAGGTCTTCTCTTATTTTCCCAATTGCTTCTCTGGCCTTCTGTACCATTTAATGTTGCTCAAAGATTATTTCTATGAATGACCATATTTCTTCCATAGATTTTCTGATATCCACCCAGATGTTTTCCTTGGCCTTAGATATGGTCTTGGCCATGGCAGTCTCCTTCTATAGCTGTTGTAGTTGTTGACTGAGTCTCTAATACTTATGCATTTTTGCATGATAACTGGACTGGAACATAGACTTCAGTTCTTGGAGGTTTTTTTCTTCTTCTTGCAACTTTTTTATCTCCTCCCCTTGAAGGGACATGTCTTCCATAGACTTCACAAGCTTCTCAGAAGCATCTGGAAGTTGCACTGGGATAGATGATGGAATCTATGCTGTTGTAGATGCTTATGCTGTCCTAACTCCTGTCAAAGGGACTGCCTCCGGTGGAATAATATCCATCTGCACACTCTGTTCTTTCTCTTTGATCAATTTGTCCATTTCAGCCTCCATCTCTCTTATCTGTGCATTCTGCTCCATGATCAACTTCAACATCTCCTCTTTGTGGCCTTCAGTTTCAACCACCTCCTTGGCTTGTGAATATTCAGTGTCTGGAAGCTTCAGTTGCTTTATCAAGGATGCTATATCAGCATTTTTCTTCTTCAACAATTCTTCAGCTGGAAGACAAAGAAGATGGAAGACAGATACGGAAGGTTTTGTTTAGGAAACTGGGCATCTTCTGGCAGAAATATTTCGAAAATCTGGGCTCTTTGGGGGAAGGAGAGTTTCTGATAGAGATCATTCAGGAGTTTGACAAAGAAAGGGATTGTAGAGTCAATTCTTGGGATCTGTAACATATGATTGATCGATTCAGGGGTAACGGTGAACAAGATTTCACCAGAAGAGGAAATGATGACCCTTTGGCCTGGAAAATAACGGGCTTGACACATAAGGGAAAATTATGGGATGTGGAAGGTCTGGGGGAACATGTATAGGGGAAAACGGGACTCCCAGAGTCCGATTTCGTCACTTTGATCCAAGAAAATATCCTTTAGCCAGAAGTGTAATTCGAAGAAGTCGAATTCACACTTCAACTCTGTAATTTTGTAGTCTTTGTCTACGAGGGGAACATGATCCAGGTCAACAGGATGGGGAAGAAATGGATTTTTAGACATCTCAATGGATTTATCTTTGGGTGCCATGGCTAATAGAGTTATGAAGGTGAAATAATGGATGACTGTAATTACCCAGTCTAACTGCGTTTGTTGACAGTGAACTTTGGCGGTAGTTGGCTCAAAGGTTGGATTAAATAGGGTTAAACAATGCATAGAGGTGTCCGTTATGGCGCGAAGTGATGATTGGGTGAATAACGGTCACGGGGGAGGCATTGATTAGCCAACGGGTATGTGCGGTGTGATAGGAGTTAGTGGGGTACAATGGCAGAGTGAGGTGGGCGGCATGGGGTAGGCAGTTAGGCAGGATTCCGGAGGGGGGGTAGGTGGTATTGGGTAGGTAGTAAGTGGAATTGATCCGGGGGGGGGTCCGAAATTCTGAGAGGGTGACACGTTATGCGGGGCCCGCATGGAGGAAACTGCTTTTTCAGACCCCCCCTACCGTTAAAGGAAGAAAGGTCGGGGGGGGGGGGTCCGAAAATAACTAATGACCATTGATTTGGGCACTGCTTGATGCCGCCGGTGGAAGTTGTGTGCCTTTTAGTCGCATCACGACAAATAGTCATATCCATTAGAAACTTAGGATAACATTATGCGATGGGTAGCGCTAGGCTTACCCTTTCTTATTTTGTCACCAAGGTATTATTTCCTAAGCCTAAAAGCATCAAATAAAATTACATAAAAGGGTATTTTAATAATCTCTTTGTAATTTTTTATTGAAATGAACAACACTAACCTAACTCCTAGCCTAATTAACTAACACATTAATCCATCTTAGACTGTTGGATTAATTATTACTCTAACCTAACTAATTTGGGCAAGATTAAGCCGTTTGACCAAATTTATTCACTAATCCTATCAACATAAATTTAAAAGGTTTGATCATGATTATACAATATGAGTCAAACCAATTTTATTTTCATAGGGTTTTATATTTTCTCTTTTTATTTTTATTTTTATACCCTCTTTTCTTTTTCTTTTTGTAAATCATTTGCAGAATAAAATATTATTTACAATAAAATATGACTAGAGGAAGAAATTCTAATCACTAGGTGATACTATGAAATATAGGGTTATAACAATGGCTACACTTGGGGATGGTGCTCTCCTTGTGAGGTGCCAAGAACCAACTACCTTCTGCCTTGAATCTTCTTCTCCAAAACCTTTTTTGCATTCTGATTTTCTTTATTATCAATGTAAATCTGGTGATCCTGATTAGGGGCTTAGGGTCTGCTCTCCGAGATTCAACCACTAATAAAAAATCACCCACACCTGACATAAAAAATAAAATGGTATTTAAAATGAAATGAGTGAGAAAAATCTTCATTCCTGTGAAACATAGTGCTTGAGCATTCTTCCATTGATATGTCCTCCTAGTAGATCTGCTCCATCCATATCCTTGATAAAAAATGAATTGCTTCCTCTATAGGCATGTATTATGAATGGGCCTTTCCATAAATTGTAAAATTTTCCATGTTTTCCCTTTTCTTCATTCTTTGAGTCCCATTTCATTACTTTATATCCTAACTGGAAATCATCAGCCTTAGTCCTTTTGTTGTATATTTTCTTGATATTCTCTTGAATCACCTGAGTTTGGTTGTAACCTCTTCTCTGGATTGTTTTAGCTGTATAGTTTGATTTATTATTCTTTGGATGTCATTTGGTTCTACATGTAGTTCCTGCAATAACTTCATGACAGGAACACCTAAAGAAAGAGGAAAGACAACATCCATTCCATAAACCAATTGGTATGGAGACATACCAATTGACCTTTTTGTAGTAAGTCTATTTTCCCATAGTGCATATACCAACTTATTGTGCCATGATATTTATTTTTCCTGCAACATCTTCTTGATGATGTTGACCAAAATCTTATTTGAAGACTCCACTATTCCATTTCCCTGAGGGTAATAAGATGTATAGTGACCTAAGGTGATCTGATACTTGCTGCATCTTTTTTTATTTGAATGCTGCTGCATTGTCAATGATAATTTTCCCAGGGCATCCAAATATAGAAAGAATGTTAGTTTCCAAAAACTTTATGATCACAACATCAGTGGCTTTCCTGGTGGGTATAGATTCAATCCACTTGGTGAAATAATCAGTGGCTGTAAGAATCCACTTGTGTTGGCCTGATGAAGGTGGATGGATTTGTCCAATGAAATCCAAACCCCACTGTTGAAATGGAGCTTCAATTGAAATTGGCTTCAAGGGTAAAGGCAGAAGTTTCCTTTTTCCTTCAAAGATATGGCATTTGTGACAGGAGGTCACTTTCTTGTGGACATCTGCAAACAAAGTTGGCCAGTAGAAACCAGCTCTAAGAATTTTATTGGCAATGGTATTCAAATTCAAATGTCCACCACAGTCTCCTTCATGGAATTCCTACAAATCTTTATCAACTTCATCTTTCAACAAACAATTTAGTATAATACCTCCAACATCTTTCCAATACATATTGCCATTCAAAATGCAATATTTCATAGCTTTAAGTTTAAAAAATATAGCTTTAGTTTTTTTCAAACCAAGAGGAGCTTGTAGATGATGTAAAACAAAAATAAAGTCTGCATACTAGGGAGAGTTTGAGAAAACCTGTTTAACATGTGGAGTCACCTGTTCTTCTTGTTCATCAACTGCAACTAGAAAATTAATATCCAAAGCATGAAAGTTTGACTCAACCATTAGTTTGGCTAATCCTTGACCCTTGATAAGCTTGGTTGGTTTGATCTTAGTATCATACTCAAGGATCACAATAATCCATTTACCTCTTATGCAATCTGGATTGTCTTGGGTCAGAATATCTTTCACCACAACATTAGGAACATAAGCAATAAAATTAGAGTGGAGAATATATACTCTGAAATATTTAATTGCTTTCACCAAAGCAAAAGCCTGTTTCTCCATGATGTTGTAATTCAATGCATCATCTCTCAGGGATTTACTGAATAATTCTATAGGTTGTTCATGGCCTTCACTATTCTTCTGCAAAAGGACTGCTGCAATGGTATGCTCAGAGGCAAAAGAAAATAGGAGGAAATCTTTGGTATAATCAAGACTGATAAGTACAGGGGCTTATGTCAATGCCCGTTTCACCTGATCAAAGGAATTCTTTGCTTCTATGGTCCGTTTTATTTTTGTATCTTTTTTCAACATATTGGTTATGTTTCTCAGAAGTTCTACCAAGTTAGGTATAAATCTTCTCAGAAAGTTTATTTTTCCTATGAAAGACTACAACTCTTTTATGCTTCTTGGATGATCTATCTTCTGAATGGATTCAATTATGCTAGGGTCTATTTTGATTCCATATTTAGATATGATGTGTCCTAACTGTTTACCTTCATCTAAACCAAAAAAGGTTTTCTTGGGATTTAGTGAGATTCCGAATTTCCTGCATTTTTCAAAAACTTTTATAAGGTGGAGTAAGTGCTCTTCATCTATTTTTGAAAAAATAGTTATGTCATCCAAGTATATGACAATAAATCTTCCAAGTTCATCCACAAAAGCAATGTCCATTGCTCTTTGAAATGTGGCCCCAACATTCATTAAACCAAAAGGCATTTTCACATACATGAAAGTGCCCCAAGGTGTAGTGAAGGTTGTTTTCTCTTGGTTGTCAGGGTGGACTAACACTTGGTTATAGCCAGAAAAACCATCTAACAATGAAATTCTACTAGATCCAACTACCTTTTGTAAAATATGATCCATTTTGGGCAAGGGATAGTTGTCTTTAAGTGAGACTTTTCTGAAATCAATACACAGTCTGATTTCTCCACTTTTCTTTCTGGTAGGAACTAAATTGGACACCTATTTTGAGAACCTTAATGGGACAATGATTTTAGCATCATACATTTTCTTTATTTCCTTTTCAATTAGAGGCATCAACTTGGGGTTAATTCTCCTAAGTTTTTTTTTGAAAGGATTATGATCTTCTTTTATGGGAATTTTGTGTTGTATAATGCTAGTATCGTAGGATTTCAAGTCTTCATAGCTCCATGCAAAAACATCTACAATTTCTTTGAACAATTCTATATATTTCTGTTTTTGAGCAGGAGGTAAAGATTTGGACAATTTAATCATTTTTGGTTCCTTATCAATCCCTATATTGCAGTCCTCAACATCTTTTCCAGTAGGTTCAATTTTTGGTTTTTTATCTACATCATCAAAATCAAATAGTTCTTCCAATGGGACTAACCCTCTAGGCATAATGTTATCCTTTAATTGCAAAAAATATGAATTTTCTTCTTTTTCATTTATTTCTTCTAAATCTATTTTATTTACACTTTCATTATCACTATCTACATCAATATTTTCACATTCAAATTCATTTTTGGATTGCAGGAAATCATCAATCTGTTCATCATTACCAAAAACTTGCCAATAACTGATATTGTCTTTTTTTGATTAATTTTTCTGGATTATCTACTACTGTTATAGGTTCTGGATCAGGGTGAGATCTGGTATGAATTATTTTTGGAGCCAGAACTTAAACTTTTAGAAACCTAATTAACTATTCACAAATTTTAACAACTTCTGAACATTTATCTCTTGAATTTTAGATCTTCGATCGTTCATAAATAAAGTTTTCTTATCTAGGGAAGACAATTTATAAAGTTGGAAAATTTGTTCAGGTCCCCAGTATGGTCACCACTATGTTATCACTCTATAATTCCCAGAGGTTGTCAAGGGTAGAAGAAATTGACAGAGGTAACTATCAAAACCACTTTTGAAACTGAGATCTAGCCCTGCCAGTTTCAGAGAGGGATCTCTTTGTAAAATTTAGCTTTGTTTAAGTTTTGAATACTAGGCTAGTTATAATAGTACAAATTTGTTTGTTTGTTTGTAAAAGTTTGATGAAATAATGCATTAAATTTCCATTGGGCTATGGGGTCTGTATTAAAGATAAGAATTAGATTCAACTTTTTGTGAGGTTTTCTTCACAGGGAAAGGTAGTAAAACTGTTGGATCTATTGAGATTAAATGAGGTGAATAAGGAAGAAAAGGTGTGAGAGTCCACTAAGCAAAGGAGCAACTAAGAATTCCCTTACTCAATATAAGATGAAAAACATATAGACCATTAAAATACCAGAGACATGGTATACAAGATACATTATGTTCTATTGACTTCCTTTTAATGATTAGAAACTGAAATACATAAATGATCACAGAGAATAAGAAAACATTTAACAGAGAAAGAGAGACATCACCAACAATTTGACACAAGAATCCTGTAAATGAGCCTGTTTTATTACTGGTCGATCCTTTGAAAATTTTACACAATAGCTCTTGGGAGCAAAAATCAACCCTCAATACTTAGAAGGAAGAAGTATTTGTACAATAATTTACATATGATCCTATCATAAATGACCAGGATATTATGGAGAAAATATCTAACTAATTAGATCTCAAATTACAAAAATATAGGAATTCTGTTGATCTCCTCGGATATTTGGTGTTGATTCTGTGGATGTAGTTGGTGACTCATTATCTTTAACTTGACTGTTTTCTCCATGCTGACTCGAACCTCAAAATTACATTTAATCAAGTAAAGAACAAAAATATTCCCATATCTTGTTACTAGGGATGGAAACCTTGAGTAATTCTCAGTATATCTCATCCATCTCAGTGTACTTGGAAAAAGTGGGCTTGGTGATAAAAGATGTTTTATCTCATGCTAGATGCTCAGGTCAAACTGTAATATTTCTAAGAAATCTTTGCCTATAATTATTCCCTGTATAACTACAAACTTGGAACCATCCTTTGCCACTGTATTGATCTTCTGCTTGTAATATGACATAGTGATTAGCTTGTCATTGACTACTAGCAGTCCAGGGAGGCCCTTCTTGTGTAGTACTTCAATATTGCTGAAAAATCTCTGAAATGCAATTTCCATCACCTGATCCTTCTCCTCTAGCTACAACATCAATCCTTTCTTGGTCAATACCTTCTTGACCTCAAGGATGGTCTCTGTCCTGTGTTCAATCTCCATTGCTTCTAAATCCTACTTGTTTTTTGAGTTTAGGAATCTGGTGAGCTTAGTGGCCTCTGTAGGTGTTTCTCCTAGCTCTTCTCTTATTTTCCCATTTACTTCTCTTGCCTTCTGTACCAGTTCACGTTGCTCAAAGATGATTTGTATGAATGGCCATATTTCTTCCATAGATTTTCTGATATCCACCCAGATGTTTTCCTTGGCCTTAGATAAGGTCTTGGCCATGAAAGTCTCCTTCTGTAGCTGTTGTAGTTCTTGACTGAGTCTTTGAGACTTATGAATTTCTTCATGATAGATGGATTGGAACATAGAATTAAGGTCTTGGAGGTTTTTTAGTTCTTCTTGCAACTCTCTGATCTCCTCCCCTTGAAGGGACATGTCTTCCATAGACTTCACAAGCTTCTCAGAAGCATCTGGAACTTGCACTGGGATAACTGATGGAATCTCTACTATTGTAGCTGCTTATGTTGTCCTAACTCTTGTCAGAGGGGCTTCCTCCAGTGGAATAATAACCATATGCACACTCTGTTCTTTATCTTTGATCAATTTTTCCATTTCAGCCTCCATCTCTCTTATCTATGCATTCTGCTCCATGATCAACTTCAACATCTCCTCTTTGTGGCCTTTAGTTTCAACCACCTCCTTTGCTTGTGAATCTTCAGTGGATGGAAGCTTCAGTTGCTTTCTCAAGGATGCTATATCAGCATTTTTATTCTTCAACAATTCTTCAGCTTCCTTAACATTCGATGGGTCATACCCAATCTTTAACACCAACTCTTGTAGAGATTTGATCTTATTGTCCTTTTCCAAAGGTGTTATCTTCTCCAACTTCAATTGGGATTGGATGTTATTCATAGACACATGCAATTTTGAAGCAATCAATGAGGTGTTTGTTAGAGTGGAGAATATCATCTCCCCTGTTTTCCTGTGCATGTCCAGTTGGTCCATTGGATGGATCTCCTTCACATCAAACTCAAAAGAAGTCTTCTTGTAATCAACAACTGTCTTGGGATGAGGGACTTGTGCTTGTAGGAATTCCATTTGATTTATTCCCTTCTCTGTGTCAAATGATGACAATAGTCTATGCTGGGCAGTAGAGGTATGTTTCCAGAACTGGGCATATGTGCTGCTGTTTAGGAGTTCATTCCTCTGCTTGATCTGTTTGTATTTGTCAAAGATATTTGACCTTATTGGCTCATGAGAGGACTCGACTGACAGAGTAGAGTCTATTTGTTTTTTGGATGAAGATGTGGACACTATGAACTGACTGCCTGAGAATATTAAGGAATGTGGTCCCTCCATGACTATGGTGGATTGCATTTCTCCTTCTTTAAGTAAGTATGGTGTGTGATTAGTTTTAGGCGTCTTCTTGTAAACTTGAAAATATTCAGTTGCCACCTCTGTGACTAAAGGGGAAACCTCTTTCCTTGCTCTCTTTTCTATTTTTACTTGAGGTGTGCTAGTATGTGAAGAAGTGACAAGGGGAAGCTTTTCTTCTGTTTCCAACAATGTATTTTCTTGCCAATCTGTCTGATTCATATACTTTTCTACCTCAGGCTTGTGTACATGAGCATAAGGAGTGCTATTTTGTTTGAACCTGAGCTCTGAGATGACACCAAATGGGTCATAATTCCATGTGAAACTCTGAGTGAAGTTCATCTGTTTGAAGAGGTTGTTTGCCTCTTCTCCTGCAACTCTGCTATTATGAGTTGTTGTTTCTTCTTGATTGATACAAAATGGATGTCATTAGAGTTTACCATCTGCCTGATATATTCCAATGAAAAGATCCTAACAGGGAGATATTTTGGCAGTCTGTATGGTGGCAATTCACATCCATATACTCTGATTTTAGTATGGTTATGGTACAGATACCAATCTCCTGTTTTGTCCAAGTCAGAGAGGTGAATAATTCTCTGGACTTCTTCATTAATTCTTGGTTCTATTCTGCTGCTGAGCATGCAAACCATTGGGTAATAAAATTGATCAATGAAGTCTTTGAAGATGAACTCAGCTGAATTTTTCCTCACTAGTGAGGTCCATGAAGTCACTGATTGAGGGTTTCCTTCCTGATCCAATTTCTGGAGAGCACATTAGAATCTATCTGACTGAAAGAACATGAATAGGTAGACCAACACTGAGGAATATCGGAACATTCCTTCTGTTGAAAATTTGAAAAACTGCTCATGTATGTTGTCAACCAAAAATTGACTGAAATCAAATTGGATTGTAGCTTTTTCTGCTGTGGAGAAAATGGATAGAAAACCTAAGATAGGTTCATCTACCCATTCATCTGAAAAATATCCTAACAGGTAATAGAGGGTAGAAATAATTTGGTTTTCCCTGACAAAGAAGATGGAAGACAGATATGGAGGGTTTTTCTTAGGCAACTGAGCATCTTCTGGCAGAAAGATTTCAAAAATCTAGGCTCTTTGGGGGAAGGAGAGTTTTTGATAGAGATCATTCAGGAATTCGACAGAGAAAGGGATTACAGAGTTAATTCTTGGGATCTGTAACATCTGATTGATTGATTCATGGGTAATGGTGAACAGGGTTTCACCAGAAGAGGAAACGATGTCCCTTTGGCCAGGAAAATAATGGGCTTGACACTTAAGGGAAAATTCTGGGAAGTGGAAGGTCCGGGGGAACATGTATAGGGGAAAATTGGACTCCCAAAGTCCAATTTC